>CAKJTV020000308.1:14166-26733 GCA_917862395.2 Heliconius sara
TTCGGGCAGTTAATTATTATTAAATTACAATACTATTATTAAATTACAATGATCTTAAGTCTTAGAAAGACTTCATTGTTATAGTTCTTTTAAATATGTTCAGTTTTTTACATATTCGTGTTAATGACATAACATGTAAGCATGACCTTTGTAGGTTCTAGTTCCACTAGTTAATCAAAAAAATTTAACAGAAACTTTTACCATATTTTTTTACTATTTTCGTATATAAATCTCAAATAGTAGGATATGGTTTTCTAAAAGCAAACAGAACAGGCTGAGCTGAAAGGTTCAAAGCGTGAGATTTGATTATTTATTTGAATTACATTAAAGTGGCGACGTATGCACTATTCGAAAGTGCCTTTCGTGACGTTTCGTAGTCTAACGTACAACGTATATTCTGAATATATGTATACAGTATATATAGTTTATTAGACAGTGTTCCTGGTGTTCATTCCCATTCCCATCAAGACATTTCTGATTTCCACTTTCAGAAATTCTCGAGGTATTTCTTCGAGCGTTTTGTGTAATGGAATTCAATGAGCAAATCAAGGAACACTTACCGTAATGCTGACGTCATAGTTTCCTGGTCACTATCTTCTCTTTATGTGCCCGTGGACTACTTGCGACCGTCTGTTACACATTATGGGACGCGTAAGCTCAATACACTAAGGTACTGAAAACGGCGGTGATTACATTTGAAAATCAGTAGTAATAAACCGAATTTTGTATTTCGCGGTGTCTATGGGACTACCACGGCAGTTGCTGAGGGCGAGTTGCTTAAGGTGGCGATAGACGCGGTTTTTGAAGGTAAGGTTGTATCGACATGGAAATTCTGCCTTGGCCATTCCACAGTTCGTGGAAATAAAGTTCCTACGAAATGTACAAAGAATGCATCTGTTTTTGTATTTTAACATTGCCATAATTTTAAAATTACAGGCACTGCGTGATATCAAATGCAAAAAAATATTATTTTTATATATTGAAATATAAAAATAATATTTTTGTAACAGGCCAATCGTGGTGCACAAGAGGCACAAGCTGTCGTCTAACTGTCGCATAGACGCGTCAGGTTGTAGGTTCGATTCCAACTGGAGGCAATTAAATATTTAAATAATTTCATTTTTCGAAAATTTCAGTGGGAAAAAATTTGAAACGGAGTGTCTTAATACAAGGCCCCTAGTCTACTATATCACCCACAAGGTACTCACCATAAAAGTCAAAAAGTATCATCGAACTTTCAAATAAATTACCATAAACTAACTAATTGTAGATTTTCAAAAGAACAACCCTTTTGAAGACTAGGTAATAAGCGGAAAATATACCAGCAAGTTCCAACTGAGCTCGACTGTACCTCGTTAGAGACACAAAGAGACAAAAGGACAACATTAATCATTAACGAGATTCTTTATTTTGTATCGAATAGATCGTAAATCATTTTCAAAATGAATTTATAATCTGACCATAACGGAGTTGTGATTTTTCCTTTTTTATTTTCGATTTTCATTGGCGTTTTGTGAACTCTTCCTTTATTGATGGTTTCAATGTTTAATGTTGAGGCTAGTGACTGTAAACGCGACAGGTTGTGGGTTCGATCCCCACTATAGGAAATTTAATATTATCATTTCTTCATTTTGATATAGAGGCAATGCGCGGTTTTCAGTTCCGCCACTTCGAACGCCATGCTTCCAGAACTCGGTAGAAAATGGAGAACGAAATATCTTAACGCTAGGTTACCTATGCCTACGACGCAATTTTTTTTTTAATATGAAATATACAAGTGCTTTTTTGTCTATTATATTACATTGTCTCTATTTATATTTTTGTTCTCAGCTTCACGTATTTCTCCCACATATACCAAAAAATAAGAACACAGTGTCAAGACACTCCAATCTACCAGGCTCACACCAGATTTCCACCAGCGCAAGGACATGAAAATAATTTTTTTTTTAGGGCAAGGACATGAAAATAATTCGTCCCTTCCAGTGGGGATCGAGCTCACAACATTCGTCTTCTTAATCAGTCTGCGCTATGGTGGACTCACATTGTGTAAATTATAATAGGAGATTAACTGACGCAGTAAATAAAAGTCTTGGTAACTTCTTTTCCATTATTATATTGCGATACGTTATATTGACTGATTCGTTTTGAACATACAACGTGAAACGCAAATATAGTACACACGGTAGGGTAGGGAACCTAGTGCACCACTGTGTGTTGAGTGGCGGATCTCAACGCTGCGCTTGGCCTCATTATTAGAAGGCATAAGGTAAACAATTCATTTTCTTAAATGTATTTTTTATAACAATTTATATTTAAAAATTTAACGTTTATTTCTCTTATGTAATAAAAGTATATATTGGTTTAGCTAATATTAGTTCGTGGGCATTATTTTTGATTGACTTCGTTTATAATCATACGCATGGTTAGACACTCAAAGGAAGCTTACATTTTTATATGATAATATACGAGTCAATTATTTTGTTCCTTTTATGTGTAAAATTGCTTTTTTGAATATACAAAAAAAACCTGTATTTATTTAATGATTTATACTATATATGCTTATCCTTCACGCTGTATCTTTTAAATAGCGGTATAGAGATAACCCCGGAACAGTAGAGTAGTAGTACAGTAGTACAGAGACACTGCGTTCCAATTAAGACACTTCCGTTGCCCACTTATGACCGAATCGACCGAAATATTGTGCCGTGTGATCCCGGCCTAGAATAGGATCATCCTGGTACTGGTGGTGTCGTAAGAGGCGACTAAAGTACGTGTGGTAGAGTCACGTTGCCAGCAATGGCAACACGTATGGGCAGACTCGACCGGATCATTACCACCCCCGGCATTTAAAACCGGCGTGAAGTAGTGGCTTTATGCCACTGCGTTTCGCATCAGGTAATGCCGGGCCCCGGCGCCCAGCCCACCTTAAAGGCCGGCAACCCACCTGTAACTCCTCTGGTGTTGCATGGGGTCGTGGGCGGCGGTAGTCACTTACCATCCGGTGACCCGAACGCTCGTTTGCCGTGTCTCTTCCATAAAAAAAAAAAAAAGAATCACACAATGCTGTTTAGTGGCCAGAACTCAGCGGTGCGCTTTGCCTCTTTACCAGAGCGAGGAAATGAATACATTAAATATGGCATTTCCGCGAGTACAAATCGAACCCACAACTCCTTTTTTTTTATGGAAAAGGACAAGGCAAACGAGCGTTCGAGTCACCTGATGGTACCTTTGTTTTCTATTACATTGATAAATAATAGATTTTCTTATATATCTTCCATGTACAGACGGCGATCAGTTACAACTTTATTATGAATGTAAATATAGATATAGAGATTTATCTACTTATATAGTTAATTTATTGTAGCAAGAACAAAGGAATGATACACATTTTAATATTTGATGAGCTTATTGATCTATTGAGCTGACGCATAATGGGAATAAATAATTTTATATATTGATTTTACATGTAGCTTAAAAGCTTATTTCTTTTGTATTACAAAAATATAAGATTATTTTTATTTAGATATTCGTCTATGTTGGCCATCGTGGCACAAGCGTGCGAACTTAAATACGGCGGTTGTGGGTTCTATTTTCAATAGAGGGAATGCAATATTTAATATTTTCATTTTCTTGTTATTAATATTTAATAAATTATTAAGTAAATACAAGCGTTTTCTTTTTTATATTTAAGTTAGCAATTTTGCATATAAAAGGAATAAAATAATTGCGTCGTCTATTATAAAAGTAAAACGTAAGCATACCTTTAATGTAGGTATACGCATGGTTGGCCCATGCGTCTGATTATAAACGAAGACAAACAAAAATAATGGTTAATATTTTTTTTTATTTTAGTAAAGGAAGTCAGTTAAATGAAAGTAACCTATTTATTTTAAAGAATATTTTTTATTTAAATATAGCATGGCGGCTGTGGATACGATTTCTACTATAGAGAATAAATTAGTCACTGGTATAAATACAAGGCGTGATATTGAGTTTCGGCACCCAACAAACAATCTCTCATATGGGGGTCGAAGCACCCTAATACTAGGTTCCCTCTGCCCCGCATAGGAGGGAGCTATGGGGAATAAAGCGTAAAGCTGTATAATTTTTTTTGGAATTGATAGACAATATTTAGTTTTTTACAAGCAAGGTCCGATTGAGCTCAAACTAGAATCAAATGAAAGGACTTAATTTGTAAAACACAATACACCATATAAATAAACATTCACGAAGCGTATTTTTAATATATTTTCTCTAAATAATATTACATATGACATATTATTTGAGGAAAATATATTAAAAACACGCTTTGTTAAAGTCATTACTAAAGTGATTGCATAATTTTTATTTAGAATTATAGAAAAAGATATTATAATAAAAAAAATCTAATCTATTTAAAAAAGAGATTAATCTAAAAGGCTTTCTCCAATGGCAATACAAAGTGGACCGGACGTATTGAGTGACTCAAACTGAACGAGCGTGAGACGCTAATGGATATCTTTTCTCGCTGTTTCCTATAATTAGGATTACTGTACTGTGTTGTACGATCAATCGTTATTCAATTATAGATGTTTTAAATAATCAATTAATTTAAATCGATTAAAGATTGAATCATGAACGTATCTTTAGATAACGATTCTTATTATTGCGCACAGTAGGGTAGACAGACAAAGCCTAGTGTCTAGACACTGCGTTCTCCTTTTTCTGAGACATTGTGAGTCAGTTGGCGGAACTCAACGCCGCGCTTATCAGCGCTAGGAAATTTCTTTTTTTCAAAGCACCCAATGTCATCGATACAACAACTGTTGTGTTTACAGACAGACAAAACTCAAGTTCTTGAATGTCTTCCTTATTATATTATCAATATGCATACACTTACATTTAACTTCAACCAGTGATCTAAAATAACGGCCATATCACGAACTGTGTCTCTTTTAGAATTACCAAGTTTAGAGAATAACGAGATGAACATAGCATGTTTTTCTGTTAAATCGGATAAGTTGGCACTTTTTAACGTTTAAACTAAGTTTATTTTTCAGAGCACCAGGTCTTCTTGGAGTAAAATTACATCGGCGATATTGTAGATAGTTTTAAAAAATTTCATGTCGTCGGCGACAATTTATATTATAGATTCCTATATTTAATTTAGTTTTAAATTATTGATTATTTTAATTGTTTGTCAATTGTATAGAGCCCGTTCGGGTAAAAGCCTCCACCAAGAAATAGATATAGGTCTATAATTGTTGACCGAAGCTTTGAAATCATTTTTATCAATACATCACATTCAAAAGAAAACATGAAAAACACTATGAAAAATGTAAGAAAATTAATCATACATTCATTAAGTTAAGTAACGGTGCATTAGAATTTTTCTTGCTAATTTACTGCATAAAACTATGCATAGAAAAGAACATCATACGATATATTATAAAATATTATTCACATACTTTATTATTTACAACTATGTTTCTTTATTTTTTATAAAAATCGTGGTGCAGGGTCACAAGTGACTGTAAATGCGACTGGTTGTGGTTTCGATTCCCACTCGAGGAATTGAAATATTTAATATTTCGAAGCTTGGCGCGGCGTTAAGTTCCGGCACTCAAAATGAAGAGCCTCGAAAAATTCTGCGTAAAGGGGGAACCGAAATGTCTTATGTCTAGATTCCCTTTGCCTATCCAGCTATATGCGGAATACAGCGTGAAGCTTATTATAATTTTTGAACATATAAGAACTGTATTATTTAATTGTTACGACCGTTCAGTTAATCTGGGTAATTTTGATTTGTTCGGGTAACATTGACAGTGGGACCTCGAACTAGTTTCGATAATTTTTCATATGATACAATACAATACAATAGACAATTAATACTCAAGTTCTTACAGTTTTTTGGTTTGCTTCAATTATTTTGGGTTGTTTTCCTTTTATCCTAAAAGTTTCCTATTGAATGTGTTTTTAATGATGCTACATTTTTACACTGTATAGTTTTTTATTACATCGAGTATTCAATATAATAATGAATCAATATTACCTAGATTCATAAGAAGAATCATTATGTCTACCTTTTTATGAATGGTTTTGACTTTGACAGACCACAAAATTCAGATGTTCTTTTATACTGATGTATTTTAAAAGGATAATATGAATATATATGGGCAAAAAGTATTATGAGAGCACTAATAAAACAAAAACACTGGCAATGTGCTTTAAATTTTCAGGCATAGTGTAAAGTATCGCTCGTAACTGCCAAAGTTACTTAGATTGACTGTAATACAAAAACAAACCAATGTACTTATTTAGAAAACCTGCTCGGTTTCCAGGAGGCGCGGATTCGAGTCTTGCTACGTTCAATTATTTTTTTCTTTTTTTAAATAAGTTTTTTTCTTTCCTAAGCGTGGAGTAACACTTTAAAAATGTTAAAAAAGAAACCATTATGTTACATTAGATTGCATTTAACCAACGTATCGTACATTTCATATTATAGAACGCAACAGTACAAAATTTAGCAACTTACTGGTATTGTGAAATTGAAAACCAAGCGTGATTTTAGTCACGGCTTTGTTTACCCGCTCCCTATTTGTGTTTAAAACAGGAGATTACACGCGCTCATACAGCTTCATCAATATGTATACTGTAGTGTATAGTCGTGACAGCAATAATACGGGCTTCCATATCGGCTTATATGTGTTAAAAGTTATTTGAAAATGACATAGTTATATAAATTTATTGATTTTTCAATTTAATTTCATTTTGAATAGTAAGTTTAGGCATATACAAATATAGGACAGAATTTCTTTAACCACCTTATGTCTATACCCTATTCATTTTAACTTGAGACAAAATTTAAACAAAGAAATCCTGTTTCTAAAACTTTTATGTAACTTTTTAATTTCTATTTAAGTTGGTCCAGATCTACTCATGTTTTTAAATATACAAAAACTTAATAATCAGAAAACAACTTTACAATTAACAAAACTAATATTTTTAAAAAATATTAAAAGTTACAACGGAACAACGATACTGTTTTATCAACAAGTTGACCGATAGTACAAAATGGATATAATCTGACCGATGATAAAACGTCACATTTTAATGTAAAATATCCGCAGTACCTGTGCTTTATAATTTATTAGAGTAGCTTATTTTTATAGCATTAAAATGCGTCTCAAGTTTAAGTACACTTAATAGGGCAGACAGGGGAAAACCTGTGAACCTTGTGTTAAGACATTTTGTTCCCATTAAGATACTGCCGTTACCCACTTTCCGCCGAATTCTCGAGGCGTTGCGTATTTTATACTGCGTATATTTAAACGGCACTATATTACTATTATAATATCATAGTAAATAGACTATAGAGATTAAACAGAATCCACGAAGCCTGGCCAAATCCCTTTCAGTTTCATCGACGCGTCTAAACAGATTTGTGATTGAAATTTCACTCATTTTAGACAACGCTTTGTTTACCAACCTATTTGGGTATCGAATAAAGGGTTTTTGATGGTTTACCTATGTCTCGTCAAATTTGTATTTTGGCACTACTAATAGTGACGCAGGTGTAAAGGCGTAAAACTGTAAGCGAGACAGGATGTGAGTTCGATTCTCTCTCGAGTAAAATTGGAGAGAAGAAAAAGTTTCTCATTTCATCACTCTGGTGCTGAGGCAAAGTGCGGCGTTCAGTTCCACAACTCAACACGCAACGCCTTCGGAATCCGACGGAAACTGGAGAGTCTGTGTTCCTTTACTAGGTTTCTTCTGCATACCCTATTGTATACGGGATAAAGTGTGATGGTATTTTATTCGTACTGTAGGCTACCTTTTATCTATGTTTGTCAAATTATCATTCTATTGAATTACTAGTTTTTATTACTGTATTTTCTATGTTATTATCATTTTGTTTTTTTCATGCAAAGATTGAAAATGTCAAAACGAACAAGTCTAGAAAAGATCCCAAAACATGCAAAATTTAAAATGTATGCATAACTTTAATAGAATCGTTATGCCGATATAGATTCCATTGATTGATAAAATTGGCATTGATTGATATGGGTTACGTTTATTTTACTAAGTATATGCTTTTATAGGACCTTTTATTATATTTATACTCAGCTTATGTTCAACTAAAGTAACCGATATTTTAGTTTACTATAGCTATGAGAGTCTTTATGTTGTGTTAAGCAAGAAATGTTAGTACTTCATCTTTTCAACTGAAATAAGAAAGAATTTTAAAATTTTGCTAAAAAAAGGAATGTGTTGATAATATTTATATCTTATATTATAAAATGTAGTATTAAGTCTTTATTGAAATTCTTCTCGAAACTATTGTCAAATATTGACGGATGTCACAACGCTATAAATTATGGCGAAAAGCACAGAAGACTGTACAAAATCTTCTGAAGACAATGATAGAAGACGAAGCAGGAGTCGGTCTTCTCACGTTCCCTTACACTTTACAGTCCACAAAGCCGGATGTCATATCGAGAGTTGCTGTGGAGTTTGTAATTTGTTTCCTGGAGTACTCTTGATTGCTTTCGCCCAAGTACTGGTGGGATCGGTTCTTTTGACGTTGATCCTGACGCATGGCAAACTTTATGATGATATACATCTCACATCAAATTCACAATGTGAGATTTTTTAAATTTATTATATGTATCTATAGTAAGTAAAGAGTCAGAAAAGTAATGTTTCTACGATGACTTCTATAGTTACCTGTTCTATTTCTACTTCTTCTTGACAAATCAGTCATTGAATGTTGAGGCCAGTTGAGGCGCAGGGGCACAAAGTGTGACTGTAAAACTGACTGTGGGTTCGATCCCCACTCGAGGAGATGAAATATTTACTTAAATTGATATTTCCATTTCTTCTTCTTATTGTTGAGTTCTGCAACTCAACACGCCTCCAGAATTCAGCAGAAAGTGGCGAACGGAGTGTCTTAACACTAAGTTCCCTCTGCCTACTCCGATGTGTGCGAGATACAGCGTAATTTAATTTTTAATTTTTATGTTTATGTAAATATTTAATATTTTGTGCTTAGTATTTTTTTATGTACGTACTAGGGAAAAAATAAAGTTTACACAATATTGTGACACCGTTATAACCATGTTACTACGAGTTGGAGCAATTTGTAGGTCTTCCTCATCGCTGCACCGGAACTGACGAAACATGTCACTAGCTTCTCCGCCATAAATATCGAAATATTTAAATATGGAAATATACATTTCCTTTAAGAGTTGCCCTTAAAATGTTAAGATTACTGTAGTATAATAAAATATACATGGTTTTCTTCCCTTTTAATACATGGAAGTTATCTTTAAAAAATTTAAGATTATATTTTGTTTTATTTTTAAATGTCATTCCGTTTATCATTAAGACACATCCGTTCTCCACTTTCTGTCGAATTCTTGAGGAATTGCATGTTAAGTGGTTAAATTCAATACCACACTTTGTTTTGCTACCATAGTGTATTTTTTTTCCTTCAGCTCTAAGCTGTATCTCGTACATAGCAGGGAAGGTAGAGGAAACCTGGAAGCTTTGCATGTTGAGTGGCGGAATTCAACGCCACGCTCTGCGTCGTTCTCTCTCTTGTCAATACTTGAAATGAATGAAAATATTAAATATTTAATTTGACCAGAGTAAATAAATGAAAGTCTTAAATATTATGTTCGAGTGGAAATCGAACACAAAAACCGGCGGCTTTACAGTCACACGCTTGTGATTCTGCGCCACGATGGCTTATATATATATATATATATATATATATATATATATATATATATATATATATATATATATATATATATATATATATATATATATATATATATATATATATATATATATATATATATATATATATATATATATCTATACTTCTATACTAATATTATAAAGAGGTAAGATTTGTATTTTTGTATGTTTGTATGTATGTATGTATGTATGTATGTGTGTATGTTTGTAGAGTTTTCACACAAAAACCACCGGGCCGATTTTAATATTTTTTTCACTATTGGAAAGCTGCATCTTTACTGACCAGCATAGGCTATATTACATTTCCAAAAAAATAGAGATCCCTAATAGAAATGCAATAATGTAAACCAAGGTGTGAAGAAATTGATCTTAATAATTCTATCATCACGTGCGCTGCGAAAACTATTGATGATAGAACAAAACAATTTTCTACAGTATTATAGAGCGCATCAATCAATCATCAATCTATAAAAAAGTCCGCGATAGCATATGTCTAACTACTGTAGTTATGACAATATAATCATTTTTTTAATATTTTATACGTTAACAAAAGTGCCGACAATAATCAAACCATATTATTCATACCTCTGCATCAATGCTTATCCTATTAAATGATATTTTATGAAAGATAATTTCAATACCTGTAAAATACTTTTTAAATTAATAAGATCGGACATCCCATTCAAAAGATATAACGAATTTAAAAATATAAATCTAAAGAAAATCATGTAATAATAAAAAATGCGTAGTGTGTGCCGTGTGGCCTTGCGCACCGTGGCGAGTAACTCTGCGGGAGTTGGGTGGGAGATGTATCGATACCATTTAAATTATTAAGACAGTCCATTAGATTTTTTGTTTTTTTTTATGGAAAGGACAAGGCAAACGAGCGTTTGGATCACCTGATGGTAAGTGACTACCGCCGCCCACGGCCCCGTGCAACACCAGAGGAGTAACAGGTTCGTTGCCCGCCTTTAAGGTGGGTTGGACTCCGGAGCCCGGTATTACCTGATGCGAAACGCAGTGGCATAAAGCCACTACTTCACGCTGGTTTTAAATGCCGGGGGTGGTAATGATCCATTGGAGTCTGCCCAGTCGCCTCTTACGACGCCACCAGCACTAGGATGATCCTATACTAGACAGGGATCCCACGGCAAAATTGTTTGAAATAAATAGACCCGATAAGGAAAATTCTTTTACAATTACACGATTAACGTGTAAAAAAATGCCAAAAAAACCTTATATCGCGAACGCTGTGGAAATTATTGACAATAGGGCAAAGTGATGTACTGCAATTTTATAGAAGACATCAATATCTACAAAAAAGTATACGATACCATGTGTACCTGTTAGTTATGCCACAATAACTCATTTTCAAAGGAAAATGTGCAAACTAGAAAAGAGCCACCATCGTAGTACAGAGGGGATCTAAAATATATATATTATATATATTTTGCGTTTATATATATGTATATAATTAATAGTTTTAAACTTTGCATACAAAGTTATCCCGTAGGTAGTATATAATTTTTTTCAATTATTGTTACACACGAAACGCGTATTCAATATAATATTTTTAACAGTCTCAATTTATTTTTTTATAAAAATCGGTGGCGATTTAAAGATTTTTCCATATAAACTTTCAACCCCGTATTTGAACCCTTAGAGGATGAATCTAAACACCACGAAACACGTGTTCAATGAAATAATTTAAAGAGTCTGACTTTCAAATTTTATAAAAATCGGTGCTGTTTTAAAAAAAACCACACAAACTTTCAAGTAATTCCCTGTATCGAAACAAATAAATAATTCCCAAATTTAAGAGGGTGAAGCCGCGAGGTGTTTGCTATAGTTTATAAAAGTTTATATTGTGTTTAGATGGATCATGTGGTGATGTCTATACATTTTAATCATTGGCACGTAGGTACGTTACATTCATTTACAGTAGATATATTTCTCAAGAGAACTTAATCAAAACTTTGTATATAAAAAATACATGAAATAATCATGTTAAGGAAGTACCAAATATATTTTATGAATCAATCTTAATGTTATATTCAAAACAAACGAATACTTGAAACGTATTAATAAATTTAATTAAATTTAATTAAATTTATTAATAAGTTTAATATAAAACCATAGTTTTAACTACTCTATAAAAGCCTAATACAATTAAAAAAATGCCCAAAAAGAAAAAAGTATTTTTTTCATACAAAATAAATTATGTATTATCGTTGATATTAAAATAAAACGCTATTTGTCATTAAACACGCAAACATACGAGTCGTAGGTATTGGCGGCAAAGTTCAAAGTTGCTTAACCTTTAGTAATATTTTGTAGTAGTATGTGATTACGTTATTGGTATCTGCATAGATTGAACTGCGTCACAGGAAATACAGGTATGGATCCTACGTCTAAACTGCTGAGGTATCTTGATTAATTTCTTTAGGTATGGGTTTAATAAACTATTATATTTTTAATTATTGTTTATATTTATTATTAATATTTTATCCTATATACTGTCCCCGTAAAGGGAGCGCTGACGCTTCCATTCTGTATGAATATTAAAGGCCGTCGCGGCGTAGGGGCACAAAATTGTGCCAGTAACGTGACATTATGGGTTCGATTCCTACTTGGAGGATTGAATTGAAATTTAATCATATTTTCATTTCGCACGTCAGTCATATATCATACGCAGTATCTTAACACTTAAGTTCCATCTACCTACCCTGCTATAGGCTGGATACAGCGTGAATCTGGTTTTAATTTTGTGTGAATCGATTAAAATAAAACTAATACTAAATATTTAAAGGAAGTTAGGCAAAT
>CAKJTV020000310.1:0-10406 GCA_917862395.2 Heliconius sara
TCTTTTCTATAATAATTATATATTAGGAACTGAAAGGAGTTCTATTACGAATTGTGTTATTTAGGAGGATATAACATAATTTCGCACCACGTTAGATTACTGTTCCAGTGTGCCAATTAAGCTTAGTTGTACGTTCGTATCTCGCCACATAGAAAGTTCCAATCGGTTATTACAACTTTTGTTGTTAGTACCTACCTCTGTGGAAAGAGTTTAGTGAAGTTTACTACAGCCATTGAAGTCATAACAAAATTTTATGAAAAGAATGCTCTTAATTTGAGGCCAAGCGTGGCGCACGGGCGCGGGTTTGACTGTAAGGGAGACAGGTTGTGGATTCGATTCCCACTCTAGGATATTAATATTTCAATTACAGATCACATCAGATCAGAAAAATATGCCAAAGACGGAGAAATTGAAAATTTGGTTTATATAGAATAGGTGCAGAAAGCTAAATTTTTTTCAAAATAAAACATAAAAATTAATTTAATTTACAAAATAAATATACTGCCAGAGATTTGAAGTAAATATACTTTTATTATAAAGTGTAACGTGCTATAACAAACGCGTTTTTATACGCGTCAAAGGATTCTCTAGTAAAAATAAATATTTGAACTATCGACAATTGTTCAATAGTGAACAATATATAAGTGAAGTTCAAATTGGCCCCGATACTACATAACAGCTGACAAATCTTACAAGTACCTACTATTATAATTAATAATTAAATATTGATTTAGCATCCTATAGGCGCCACGCTGTGAGGACACGGTATAAGCGATATGTATTTAATATGGCATATGGTAATATGAATAAATAGGCCAGGACAGTTGTGGCGCAGTGGCACAAGCGTGCGACTGTAACTTTGACAGGTGGTCGGATCAATTCCCGTTTGAAAGGTAAAATATTTAGTATTTTCATTTGCTCACTATGGTGACGAGGCAATGCAATGCCTCCGTATTAATTGCCTACGTACCAATATTGCTGATACATTGCTTAGATTTAGTAAAATATATTTTCTTTTTATTTTAGATTTAATGTAAAATATTATTGCAAAACATTAGATACGTCATAGCAACGTCAAAAGGATGGTACTGCAAAACGCGCTGTTTTTCAGTTTCAATTTCTTTCAGTATAGACAATAATAGTATTCAGTGAGCTCTACTCCTTTTACTTTTTAATTTCTCTGATCAATGGTTTATTTTAAATCTTAGTATTTTCGTTGTTATTATTTGTATTATATTGTATTATATTGTATTAAATGTAAATTAACTTCTCTTCAAAAGTTATATATAAAGAGGGCCATAGGACAATAAAGGTCCGTCGCAGTTTAGCGCGCAATGTTTCGAAAACGAAAACTGGGGAACGGAGTATTAAGGACCAGCTAGGTACCATTTTTCCACTTTGCTATATGAGAAAATTCTATTCTATTGAAATACTTATACTTCTGATAAGTATAAATATATGTATATTTTATTTTTTATATTACTAACGGGCGGCAGTTTAAATTATAGCCTAAAAAAGCCTATATGTTATTCTGATGTGTGAGCTATATTACTGCCAAGTCTTATTTACATTCGTTCAGTAGTTTTTGCCTAACAGTGGAACAAGCATCCATCCTGACAAAATTTCATGTTTATAATATTAGAAGTGGATAATATGTTATCTCAAGATTTCTCATTCATCAAAAGATACGAGCATAAATCGAAATTTTGCTTCATTTTGTATGAAATTCCCCCGTAATCAACACCTAAAGATACTTTATAAATTGTACTTCTCGTTGACCTATACTCCTAAAATTCGTACGGAAGCCTCGGTAGCTGAGTCCAACAATTAACCCGTTATTATTTAATATTTATTTATACTAACAAATACTTAGTAGAGAGTAAATTTGTATTTAGTTGAACGTTCTCGTAAATTAATTCATTTATCCAGCAATGAAACATTGGTGGGCAAAGTCGAAAGCAACTTCTGTAGTTGGTATTTTTTACGATAGCTATTTAATAAAAAAACCAAAGGGTTTTTGAGGAGCAATAGCAAAACCTTGACATTTGTCCGATTTTGCCCCAAAGGGAAAAGCACCCTGCAAATTTTATTGGAAAATTGAAGGGGGAAAAATTTTTAAATTTCAATATTTAAATTCCCCAGATCGAAACAAATTTTTCCCCCTTTAACCCCGTCAAAGACCCGGCTAAAAGGAAAAGGAAAACTTTTAAGGAAAACACCCCAGGGGGTCCCCTAAAAGATTTTTAGCAGGTATATCACCAACCACCAGCAAAGAGGGAGAGAACCAGTTTTAGAACCCTTCCAATTTAATTTAATTGGGTTGATGCAGAATTAAGCACCCTTTCAAACCAGGAGGATCCTTAATCAATCCTGAAATTCGACAAAGAAAATTATCATACTTACCTAGCCTTAGGGGGCAAAGAATCTAATGACTCTGAAAAAGAGACCGTGTAGTGCCAAAGGTAATATTTTAGATTTTAGAATTGGTAATTGGAACGATGGAATGCGCATGAGCTAATTGTATTAGAGTGTTTACTTATTGTCTAGACTAGACGCCATGGACGACAGACAGTTGTAGATTTAACCAATGAAAGACGTTATCGTCGTTTAGTTGTCGATAAGGCATACGGGTTGTGTTACACAACTTAAATTTTTAATATACGTTGATTAAGAATCCAACGGAATAGCCTAATTTTTCACGTTTATGCATAGTTTTCCCGAAATCCCCTATAGAATATTTATAAAACATAAAAATATAAAATATTAAACATAAATTATTATTACCTTATATTAAAGAGTATAAGCTTTGATTGGTCTTTATTATGAGGCGAGGCGCAAGCGTTAAATTGGTTGTTTTTTAAAAATATGAAATGGAATCCTGGCCGTACGGCCAAAATATTAGGAATTATGGGATTTTAAACAAGGTTTTTATTTGTTTTATTGCACGCCATGCAAATTAGTAGAAAATGATTTTAAAAAATTGCTAAAAATGCATTATGCCGCTATTTGTAATATTGTTATACCAAAATATTAATACTGAATCGTCGGACCCGAAGATTTGTTGGTGTAGATTTCGTCGTTATTGTAGAAAATCCGTTATTTTCCATTCTTCCCAGGAATTTCAAAAAAAATCCCCTCTTTAGTCCTCCTCTAACATATGATCCTAGTTCAGCGCTGTGCGTGTAGTCAAGTAAACGGATGGTTGTAATTCTATTCTTTTATCCTTCACGTTTATCCCTCATAGGAGGCAAAGGGTCTCTAGTAATAAAACTTCCGTTCCCATTTTCCACAATAAAAATCTTTGTCCAAGAATATTCTATATATAAAAAAAAAAACACTACAATTTGTTATATTAAAAAAATAAAAAATCAGCTTCACACTGTATCTAGCAACAGCAAGGTGGTTTCTGCCGAATTCTGAAGCATGCGTTGTTGAGTGGATTAACTCAACGCCGCGCTTTGCCCTCTCGAGTGGAGATGGTAACCCACAAACCAGTCGGTTTTGCAGTCACATTGTACCGCTGCGCCACGACTAGCCTCAGTGGCCTCAATTTTTTAATATTCTAATAGTAGATGGTATTTTGAGAAAGATTTTGCGGTGGCAACTCCAGCACACGAATTCTAGGCTTTGGAACCCTCTAATGCATGCGGGCTTAGCATTGAATATTGTTACTCGAAAACTCAAAGTAAGCTGTGTTTTAACATGAGGATTATCACGTTTGACTTGACAGTTTATATATTATTACTTTAATTATTTTTATTACATACATATGATGTCTTTATTTTTATAATATAGAAACTTTATAGGAAAATTAAGAAGAGTAGTAGGAATATTGACGGCCAGTGCGAGGAGGGGCACAGTGTGGGAAACGGAAACTGGTGTGAAAATTTAGATTTTCATTTATCACTATAATAACGAGGCAAAGATGATGAAAAAGCAGCAATTGGTAGTGAAAATGGCAAAAATAAAAAGCAAAAAAAATACTAATTCTTACATATTTATGTAGATCAGTGTGATTACATTTAAAATCGAAAGGAATTTGTCTCTGGACTATGATGATTATAGAACGAGTCTATTACACGGCGCAGCATAACCTGTTCGATAGGAAGGCGAAAACAAATTTCCCTCTATATAAGGACTTTGGAAAATCAACTTTCCACTTGCTTCCTAGATATTATAGTTAATATACGATGATTATATGTATTTTTCCAGTATGTATGGATTAGTAAGGTTTTTCTGCTATGTGAAAAGAGCCTAGTAGATACATAAATAAAGCGTTTGTAACTAAAAAAATATTTTTAGAGTGGTTTAAAATCCAATAAAAATAATATCTTTACAACACTTTTTCGCTACACTACCGAACACAAGTTTGCTATGTCGTCCGATTCTCAAGTACATTACCCGCCCTGCCAAAGGACTATTATTGACAAACGATATTTAAAAAACATTGCTTGTTAGGGGGAAAACAATAATATTTTACGATTTTTATAGCACATTTTTTTTTCTTTTATTTTAAACATATTTTCCAACATCATCATTTTTTTAATGTTAAAAATATTAAAAAAACTAAAACCATTTTAGTTTTAGATAAAACGTGAGGGAAATATAGAAATGAGAATTTCGTTTAGTTTTGACAAAAACAAATCATAGTTAAAATTTTTTTCTACAGATAGATACAATTTACTTTATATAATGAGGAGCAAACGGTTGGTTTGTTTGTGGGAATTTTTTAAAAGTTTGGGAAAAAAACGACCCATCTGCTTCGAAAAATCTCAAATGAAAAAAGGGTTTTTTTAGTATGCGATGTAAAAGAAACGCCCCTTTTTCAGATTGTTTTATTTAAATAACAGCAAATATATATTTTCAGGAATTTTTATACAAAATTTTAAGTTTGTTTACCCCAAAAAAGTATATTTTCTGTCTTCAATAAAAAGCGCGGCGTTGACTTCCAACCTATAAAAAACCTAATTCATGAAAATTTAGCGAGAAAAAAGGAAAAAGGCCTCTGCCTATTCGCCGACGTTTAGCTAAGAACAAAACAAGTGTCCAAATAAAACAAAATTTTCTACTTTTTGAGTGAGTTCAATTAAATAGGTAATAGTATACAAATTTTTTTTAAAAATGAAACTTAAACAAAAAACTCTACAAGATTAGGAAAAATAATTTAAGCAAAAAATATGCATATTTCCTTTACGAGTTAAATACGTCTCCCACGTGATCTGAGAAGGGTATCTGAGAGTATCCAGTCAATGATTTGTAAAAGGGCTTAGGCCTATACTTGGATCACAAGTTCGAGGGACTGTTGTAGTTTATAGTCCTGCACCGCCACCGTGACGGGCTTATGACCGCTCGATGTATCACGTGAATCTGTTGTATACACTTTACAATCATTTTTTAGCGATATAGATTGTAATTGTATATTTATCATGATTTTTTCATATTATTACTGCTGAAATGTATTTTAATATAATTTTATATTTTATGTGTTTAATAGTAACATAGGGAAAAAAAATACACCTCATTGTATTTTTATCATTTAATCCTTATCATTAAAATGCATTGCAATATGCATATCCAGACGGATGTATGAAAAAACTAATGTTTATATTTTATTTTCTATACCTACAAATTGAAAAGCTCAAAAACAAGTCTCCACTCGTATACAGGTACTTACTACAGGTACTACTGGTCCACGAGATAGACTAAATTCGGCAGTTTCACAACTCAAATCCGATGATAAGTATCGGCGAATGCAGCGACCGGCGGTAAGAGATTTGTACGTATAATTGCTTTTATATTTAAGTAAAATTCTTATGTATTCTTTATACTTTGTCATGTAGTTTATATCGTTCATTTTAAATAAATAATAGAGTTTGAGACCACATAAAGTTTTAGATATCGTGGTGCAGTGGGACAGCGTTTTACAGTCAGCGCGATGGTTGGTGGGTTTCATTTCTACCGAGGAATGTTTACATATTATATTTTTATATCCCGTTTTTACAATTAACTAATAAAAAAAATTAATACTATTACCGTTGTTTTGTTGTTGCCTATCTTTCTTTTATACGCTGTGAATTTTTGTATTTAGGTATTATAATATAAACTAGAATTTACTGACACTTCATTTCCTACTTTCCGGCCAACCTTATTATCTTTAAGCATTGTGGTGGACGCTTTGTCTTGGCTACCAGATCGGAAAAATGAAAGTAAATGTAAATAGTAAATTATAATAATTATGTACTAACATAGGTTAAGCTTAATATATAATAAAAAAAATTATATGGATCTAAAACAGTCTGAAATAAAGGACTATTATTATATTATTATTAATTTCCCCAACTATGAATCGAACCCACGGCTTTGTAAGTAACAGCCTGAACACTTACCACTATGCTACGTCTCGTGAAATTTATCTTTTTATCAATATATAAAACCCAATTTGTACCTAAAACAGTATTTGTGTACATACTCCCTGAAAGTTTATAAGTAAAATTATTGCCATTGAGAGAGGTCTCTTTGTTAGTCTTGCGGGTAACGGTTGACTTATTAGGCGCCTTTTTCCGCTGCCATATCGTCTTGAGTGTGCTCGAGTGCTTAACTTATAAAAGGAAACACACCTGTATTTCCTTAGGTTTACTTTATCACGTGGTTTCGGCTTAATTAACATTTTGACAAGAGGTGTCTGTGAAATATATAGGCTAGTGAATTATATGTATTGTTTTATCCCGCTCATAGCAGAATAGACAGAGATAACCTAGTACTATTTTTTTTTGAGGTTAGATATACTTTGGTTACGAAAGCTTTTTCAATGATAAAAAAAAAATATTTAAAAACTGGTCCAAATTCGACTGTCGTTTTAGCTCTTGTGATGATTCTTTTTGTAGTTATAGTTTTTATTTCTCCTCTATATATATATATATATATATATATATATATATATATATATATATATATATATATATATATATATATATATACACTCGGGTAAAAAGCTTAACTGCAAAAATATACTTTTTTATCAGCTTCACGCTGTATACAGCATACAGCAGGGTAGGCATAAGGAACCTATTGTTAACACAATCAATTCCCACTTTCCGCTGAACTAAAACTATATATATATATATATATATATATATATATATATATATATATTTTATCCAAAAATTAATTAAAACTAAGACAAGCTAAATATAATAAATAAAATGACTTTAGCAGTTGTATTTGATATATATATATATATATATATATATATACATATATATATATATATATATATATATATATATATATATATATACATATATATATATATATATATATATATATATAATAAAATTCATAGTATCGAAATGTATATCAATTTTTAGAAATCGAATTAAACACTCACTCTTACAATATAGTGATACATTTTCTCTGTGATATTTTTTCAAGTGATTGATGATGCAGATTTGGTTGTTATAATGTGACAATATTTTATATTATTTACTGAAAATTGTTATCTTAACTCCCTTTTCATATTTATGTTTTAATGAGATATATGTTACGGAAGGCTAAATTGAAATAATTGTTTTACATATATTGTCAACGAGTTTGTGTTCAATATACAGAGCTTGAACCACAACGATATATGGTTAAATTACGTCGAACTGTAACATTTTATTTCAACAAATAATGAAATATTTCGACAGAAGGTGTTACCCATTTACCTTGTGAAGTAGGAAAAAAATATTATAAAAAAATACCCACCGAATAAAACTAAAAAGATAAAAACAAGCCCTATATATTATTAGTATTAAGTATCGAGATAAAGTTTTGGTACAATTAAATTTTCACGCTTGTTTTTAATGTTTGTGACTTTAGTTTTTTTTTTAATATTTTATTATTTAATTTTTTTTTCTTCGTAACTATTAGATCCGTTGTTATGATTATAAGACGCCAAATTCCATAGTGTTAATTATTAGAAGGATTTATTTTATTACTTGAAAGACGTAATACTTTGAAATTTGATCCCGCTTTCACAGTCCACTAACTGTAGACTATAAATTTTCTTATTAGGCTTAGTATTTCCATATTTTTATTAGAATTACGGTAATGATAATCATATCGGTGAAGATATACCGTATTCATATAAATCATTGAAATCATTGTAATCAGCTCTTTGATATAATGACTTAATAATTGACTTAGCACCGCAGGACAATTCTAAATTTCTAACGATATCTCGATTATATAAATCTGTTCAGTGATTCTTAAGGTATGAGATGATAAAGAATATCACATACACACAAGATGCGTGAGTAAAACAAAACTTTTCTTTACAGTCGGGTAAAAAGCTTAACTGCAAAAATATACTTTTTTATCAGCTTCACGCTGTATACAGCATACAGCAGGGTAGGCATAAGGAACCTAGGGGTTAACCACAATCAATTCCCACTTTCCGCTGAACTAAAACTATATATATATTTTATCCAAAAATTAATTAAATCTAAGACAAGCTGTTATAAAATGACTTCAGCAGTGATATTTGAATTTTGTATACTTTCAGTATTTTCATACAATAAGTTCTAAGCTTGAGATATTTTAGATGTTAAAGATTAAATGTTTTTAATTTTCTAAAGTACTTGACTTTGAAAGCTGAGCTTCCATTTAATTATTTTAAAATATACTTGGAGATATAATGATAGTCACAACATTTCATAATATCAACATTAAAAAAAATGTTAAAAATTTCTTTTTACAGTATAAGAGAGTTCTATATTTTAAGATGAATAGATATCAGTCATTGCTGAACTTTTAACGGACATAATATAGGACATTTATAATTATGTAAATATGCGATAAGAAAATAAAAAAAAATATCATATAGAGGATTTAGTATTATACAATACGTAATTGCGTACTTATATACTAATACTTTTACTATGTTAGGGGTTTTTTTAATGGAAAAAGACAAAGTAAATGAGCGTACGGGTCACCTGATAGTGAGTGATCGCCGCTACCCACGACTTCGTGTAACATCATAAGAGCTACAGTTGCGTTGCCGGCCTTTAAGGTGGAGATTGATGCGCTTTTTTGAAGGTATCCCAGTCGAAAACATTGCTACAGACTAGCCATTCCACATTTGCGTGGTGCGTTGAAGGAAGTTTCCTATGAAACTGCAAAGTAGTGAAGTGCCACGCATCCGGATGGTGTGGACGTACTTGAGTTTGTGACGTACTGTTCGGTTTAGAAAATTCGGCAACATGTAACAGATTAACAATTTTTCAGAGCACTCCATATGATAATGCGGGTAGAGACACACAGTGAGGAGACATCTCTATGCATTGGCAAGCCTTCTACAGATCTTTGGGTCCCCAACTATTCGAAAGTTTCCTTTATTATACGCTTCCGTCGAGAGATTTAATTATTATTTTTTTTAGCTTCACGTTGTATCCCGCACAAAGCCGGGTAAGCATAGGGAACTTGGGAACCTTGTGTTAAACCACTTCGTTCCCATTAAGGCACTTCCGTTCTTCACATTCGCCGAATTCTGCAGGCATTGCGTGCTGAGTGACGAAACCCAACGCCAAACATTGCCTCGTTACTAGAGGGAAGGAAAGAAAACATTAAACATTTCATTTCTTCGAGTGGGAATTGAATTCAAAACCTGACGAACTTACAGTCGTTTATGTCCCTGCGCCATGAGTGAACGCAACTTATTATATTATTTCATATTTTTTATTATTATTTTATCACTCATGCGCTCACCGTGCTTAACAGAGATACAAAAAGTAAGGGAAAATCAGATAAAAAGTTGGACAATCCTTGGTAATTTTACTGACGTCAATTAGTAACTGGTAGACTGAGTAGATTAACTCGTGGCTTGTACCTGCCAGACCCGAGTTAGGTGTTCCGTAATTAATAATGTTCCAAATAAAATGGGACGATTTGTCACAGACACTGAAAGATCTGTGAATTTTCTTAACATAACAAATGAAATTAACACTTTGTATAACGTAAAATAGTAATTGTATTTATTAATATATATATTACCTTGTGTTAACACACTCCATTCTATACATTGCATGCTGAGTAGCTGAATTCAACGCCACGCTGTCTCGTTACTAGATCAAGGAAATAAAAATATTAGATATTTAATTCCCCGAAAGTGAATATAACCCACAACCATGGCGAAACAGTCACACGCTTGTGCTCCTGCGCTACTACGACAACAATAATGTATTTTGTTTTACATAAATAAATAATAAAAAATCTCCCCTTTAGCATAAATTATTATCTATCAATTCTGAGGTGCTTGTGTTATTATTAATAGCTTATTAGCAGTTCTATTAGGAATAATATGACATCTACGAAGTAGAAGAAATTGCAAAAGTGTGCGACTGTAAACGCGATAGGATGTGGTTCGA
>CAKJTV020000311.1:0-37373 GCA_917862395.2 Heliconius sara
ATGCTCCATTAACGTGTAATGTACGGATTAATCAGCCAAAATTAACATTTCAGCAGATATATATATATATATGAATAGAGTCGTATTCCATGGTGAGATAAAATTGAAATAGTTTATCACCTTCAAGTTTGTAATGGTCACATGTCATGGTAGGGAAATTTGAAATCTAGTGTACATTTCGTTACCATTAAGACACTTCCGTTCCTCACTTTTCACCGAATTCTCTAATTACTCTATAAATTTCTTCCTTCGATTACATTCTTTGAGGTTTACTCACGTACGCTTTTAATTTCAAAAATCACTACCAAACTAAGAGTAATCTTTTCGCGAGCTGTATGATATATAGCCCCATTTTGATGAAATCAAGTCGTAATTTAAATTAAAAGAAATCAATCAGAAAATTAATCCGTTGATTGTTTTTATAGCGGTCACGGCTCAAGGTAGTTTCCATCGTTTATTTGTCTACTATTAACGAAAATAAACATCCAACAACAATGTTCAGAAAATAAAAAGGATGTGACCACTAATGGAAGAATATCGGATAACAAACTTGAAAAATACACGGTAGTCAACCGATACTGGATAATTATTATTATTGAATAGAAACGAGAAACAAGCAAAATTCATTTTTTTTCTTGCCTGGCCATGCTCACCATTTAATTGATGGGGAGAAATAAAACTATGGTGGACGTAGTCTTACCAAAAATTTAACATGTGCTATATATTCTATTAATATTAGTTTTTATAAATATTTTTTTGTCTAATGCCTTTAGTGATAAGGCCGCCTTTGTACTACTTATAATTATTTTTTTTTATTGTATTATGTATTATCTTTATGCAATAAAGTGTTTTTGATTTGATTTTATTATTACCATATTACACTTTACCGTAAAAAAAAAAATTTTTAAATTTCATATCAACAGTTGAATACGAGAGTTTTAAGCTCGCGCCTCTTGACAACCTTTCAAACGCGCTAGCCAATTGAGCTGTACATTTTTTATTGATTCGAATCTAATGAAAAAATAAAGCATAATTTAAATCTCAATTGCACTAGATCATATTTCAGTAGATGTACAATATTCCATACTTTAAAATTGATTATAGGTAATATGAAAGAAAATCATTTTTTAGAAAACACAAAAAATTTTAACGTAGAGGGATTTGAGCCTGCGCGTGTTTGAAACCGTCCAAGCGCTCTGACTACTAAGAGCCTGCCTGCCTGACTAAGCCTGTTACATTTGATATGCTTAAAACATAATTATCATAATTTTTCAATTAATCAAAACTAGATACGACTGGAGTCAAGTTAAACGAAGTAAACTATCATAATAGTGTGATTATTTTGGAATACTTCGTTATTACAACCGGAGACCTCGGCAACTAAATATAAATAATGTATACACGCTCACTGTGGATCGAGATTAAAATCAGCCTCATGAAGACTTTACGTGTATAAAATATGAGGCCGAAAGCACCTCAATCGCACCAGCTAAAAGTTTTTTTAAAAATAGGTTCCGCAGTGAACGTGTTAACTAAAACTCACTTAGCGGGGTTTAGTAAAATAAAAGTTCACAATCAGCCGCAACCGAATATGAAATTAATGAAAATTGTATTAAAATTTTCCCGCGGTGAGCGACTAACCGTCTCTTTGTCGTGTACTGAATTAGCCGCGCGTTCAGATGAGATATCCGTTTTAAGAAAGTCACTCTCTAATATTAAAGCGTTACTTGAACGATTGTTTCCTTTTCATATTTATTAAGTCTCGAAGAAAATTGATGCTTTACTAAAAAGTTGTATATTAGATGCAATAACAAATATATTTATTAAGTCGTTTGTTAAGTGTGACTGTAAAACCGACTGGTTGTGGGTTCGAACCCCACTCGAGGAGATGAAATATTTACTTAAATTTATTTTCTTCTTTCTGATGTCGAGGCTAAACATGGCGTTGACTTCTGCCATTCAATCCAAACTGGAGAACGGAGTGTCTTACTTACTAAGTTCCCTCTGCATGAGTGCAACGGATATCACTTATCATCAGGTGATCCGCCTTGTCTTTTCCATAAAAAAAGTTTATTATTTTATATAGATACAAAAAATTGTGTACTTAATTATTTTCGAAAATTCGCAATTAATTTATACAATTATCAATGAACATGTTAAATATATTAATAATATATTAAAAATATTACTATTTTAGGAATTATACTTAAAGTATGTGTATTATAATAAATAACATTCGGCCCATTATTTCTTATTCAAGCCACAGTTATCAAGACGCGGGACTTTTTAAGCCACGATCAACGTTTAAGTTAAAAGAGTTGCAAGTGCACGAAGCGCGCTGCTCTAGTTGTATTTTTTATCAAGTTATTCACCGTCGTCGAGCTGAGAAACGAGCATAGCATAAATCCTCCTGACACGGGAGGGAGGGAGGAGGGCGTCTATGAAACTTAGTAATTTGGAGAATCTTTCCACATTGGTGTTTCGAGCTGCACCTGTAGCTGTTTATCTTTGCGAGATTCACCTTCATATATAAAGAATATGTATAATTTTACTTCAAGCATGATAACTGATGTATGCTTCGTTTAGTCACGAGGTTTAACCTGAGCTTTGCGTTTGGGCGAGTTGACTTTTTCTCATACTGCAATTGAATTTATTAATAACACAAGCTATTTATTTTTGTATACTTATTAAAAAAATATTAATATAATGTGACAACTGTATTATACATACATACATATATATATATATATATATATATATATATATATATATATATATATATATATATATATATATATATATAACAGCTTCGGTTTGTGTCGCGCAAACAGCAGGGTTGGCAGAGGATTTGCAGAACTCAACACCGCGCTTTGCCTAGATACCAGAGCGCAGATATGCACATTTTAAATATTTCGTGGGTGGCGGTGATCACTTGCCATCAGGTGACCCGAACGCTCGTTTGCATTGTCCCTTTCCATAAATAAAAAATACATATTTCATTTCCACGAATGGCCGTAGAACCCACATCCAGTCGCGTTTATAGTGAAACCTTTATGTCCCTGTGCCACGACTGGCCTCTGTAAATTGTATTATACGTGCATAAAAAAAAATTAATAATGTTGACCCTATAACATATTTTATTAATCGCTCCAATCTCATTCCATTCAAGTACGTTGTTCCGATAGAGCACAGTGAAGTACATCGACGTCGCGAAACGTCAAGTCGAAGAATGTTTGACGTAAAACTCAATGAGTGTAAAGCTGGTTTATTATCGTCACAAAGGATTTATCAAGGAAAATAATTTGGTGGAAAACTGTCCGACGTCGGCACGGCGCCAGTGTCCGCAGCCCGCGGGAAATTGTATCCGGTCCCTCATGTCCCTGAATGGCATGACGGCGCTTAACTACGTTAGTTACAGTGTTTTATTTTATTAAAGGTTTGTTGTGGCTTAATAACATTATTTTAACAATGTTTCACACTTAATGTTGGAGATCTGTAATACTTAATGTAACTGCCCTATCAATGAAAATGTATAAAAGATTTCTTTTGTATTTGTATTATAAAATCAATATGCCTCAACAAATGATTTTTGAAAGAGTGTTGCTTTATGAATTTTATAAATGTTAATTCTAAGTTACACTAGCTTAAAATCTAATTTAGTCATCAATTCAATTGTAAGTCTACTTATCGTAAAATCAAGATCTATAAAACGTCAATAATAAGGTGTACAAAACAAAGGGTTAACTAAAATAAACAAGTCAATAAGTTCCTCACAGTAGACCGTTACAAGTTCCAGGCTCTAAAAGAGCCGTGGCCGAGATACCGACTGTCGTAAATTCCGTCCTCGAGCGACAACTCGCTTCGCTCACTCGATTACCTCCTTAGCGGTCAATGTGGAGTCAAACATCTAACTTTGAAGTACTTGCGTCACTAAATCAATAGTTCATTAGATTAGAACAAGTAATGAGGCCAGTAGTGGCGCAGGGGGACACGCGTGTGACAGTAGACGCGATTGGTTGCAGGTTCGATCCCCACTCATAGAAATGAAATATTAATTTTAATTTATATTTTCATTATCTCGCTCTGACGTCCAGGCAAAGCGCACCGAATAATTCTGCCACTAAAATGAAATGCCTCCAAAATTCGGCGGAAAAGGAGGAACGGAGTGTCTCAACACTAGGTTCCCTCTGCCTACCCGGCTGTGTGTATTGAATTGAAGTTGATTTAATTTTTATTGGATTACATTGTCACTATGTCACTAATTACGTTCACATTATAGTTTGAAGTATTACTGATTTATTTCTCCTCAATGTAGTATGGGTTAAAATTTTTATTTATTTATTTAATAGGAACCAACATAATATACAGTGCATTTTATCCCTCATACATAGCTTAGTATAGAACATTTTATTGTACACTATAGACTACACTTAAAGGCTAACTTAACATGTAATACATATATTTGTGTCAAAACTTACATTATTCTATGTAAAATAAAGTAAAGTAAAAAAAAAATTTAAAAGAATAAACAATTGCGAAAAAAAAAATGTATATAAAAAAATAATAAAAATAATAATGCTAAGGAGAGTAGACTTTTACTTATATTATAAATATATATATACACACACACACATACATACATTCACATACACATATACACATACATATATATATATATATATATATATATATATATATATATATATATATATACATACATACACACATATATACATATTTACCTACATTAAAAAATTAAAACTAATACTACTAATAATTAAAACCAATAATACTATTGTAAAAAAAAAAAAACTTTGTTACAGTAAATAGTAAAAGGTAAAAACGAGGTTTTTAAGACAAATTGCATAAAATGTTAAAACTATTAAAAAATAATTTACTGAGTATAAAAAAAACGAAAAAAAATTAAATAGTTAAAAACAAAAACATTAAAAAAAAAAAACAAAAAATAATGATAGTAATATGTAAATTGCAACATACGGAATTCTCTGACAAACAATATTTATTATAAAAGAATTCCTTAATTGTAAAAGATTTTTTTAAAAGGTTTTTTTAAAAAAAATTGTTTATTATTTATATTTCTTTTTAACTTCACGCTGTATCACGCACAGCAGGGCTGGCTTAACTTAACTAAGTCTACTATTACTATAGTCTACAATTATTATTAATATATCGTATATAATCCAACAATAAGGATTTTCCTCGTATCTAATATTATTTCAGAGGAGTTTCTGTTGTTTCTTCAACTCTTATCCTTCTTCCGCAACTAACAATTCTAAACTGCTTGTAAAACTTTGTTAGGACAAAACATTTGGAACTTGCAACGAAACTTCCCTTAACACCAGTTTATTCATTTTATTAAGCTTAAAATTCCTTCGTTAATACAAGAAGGAAGCTCCTATTTTATACAAAATTAATAGAGGCCAGTCGTAGCGCAGCGGCACGTAGTGTGACTGCAAATCGACTGGTTGTGGGTTCGATCCCCACTCGAAGAGATGAAATATTTACTTAAATTTATATTTCCATTTCTTCGTTCTGGTGCCGAGGCAAAGCGCGGCGTTGAGTTCTGCCACTCAACACGTAATGCCTCCAGAATTCGGCAGAAAGTGGGGAACGGAGTGTCTAAAACACTAGGTCTAATTCCCTCTGCCTACCCTGCGGTGTGCGGGATACAGCGTGAAGCTGATTTATTGATTTATTTATTTATTTATTTTTTTTTTTTAATTTTATTTCTTAACACTACAGACACTTGGTCCGTACACTTTTAAATTTATTATTATATCTAATATCCTTATCATATATATTAATTACATTGTCGTTTACATACAATCAATATCTATAATAAGCAAATTATATTTTTAACTTTACATTATTTTACAAAATTTTACTTAGATCTAAGGTTAAGCGAGTGTTTATATTTATATATATATTTTATCAATTTTATATATTACAATATATATTTAATTACATTGATTTATTTATTTAATAGTGACTACTCTGTGCACAAACAACTACGTAACATAGTATTATTTATTGAAATTGATTAAAAAACTGATTAAGTAGAGGCCATCTTGGCGCAGTGGAATAAGCCTGAGACTGTAAACGCGAAGGTTATGGGTTAGATTCCCACTCGAGATAATGAAATTTTATATATTTTGATATTGTCGCTCTGATATCAAGGCGGCCTATGATATTCCTTCATTTATATTAATTGAATCTTATACAAGCTACCCAACATGCAGTCTCGAAATACGAGCGGAAAGTGGGTAATGCAGGGTCAACTTAATACTAGATTCTAACTGGCTATTTATATTTTTATATAAAAAAGTCCTTTTTTTTGTGCTCACTAAAAATAATTTACTACACACAAATTGAGTGAGGCGGCTAGTACCAGCACACGCATCGTTCAAAGCCGATGTTTCGGTCGGATGCAGGCGACCTACTAACACCACTGACATGACGAGATTGTACTGACGTGTACTGACGCGCTGTCAAACACTGCGCTTTACCCTCAATGCCGTCAAACGAGCCAAGCCAGCCTTTATCATCAGAGAGTGCAAAATTTATATAGTGGTTCGTAATATATTTTATTATTTTATTTAAAAATGCGGTGTTACAATTCATAATATTATGGCAATAAAATTTAAAGACGATTGTGTTGCAACACCATATAAATGTAAGCAGCATACGAGGTTGTTTAAGTAACAGCGGCGCGGGCGTTGCTCCCGTTGGCAGCCGCGGTTGGCACACTAATACTTTTCCGCAAACATTACCATAATATCGACATTATTTGTACAAATACACACACTAATGTTACGTAACATTTACAGGGTTCCGTAACTCAAAAGGTAAAAACGGAACCCTTACAGAGTGTGTAGATCATTTACTTCGATGTTGTGTGAAAGTATAAGGTACACAATCCTGAAATTGGTACAGAACCCTCAGTGGGCGAATCCCACTTGCACTTAACCGGTTTTTTAAATTAACAGAACATTTTTATAATGTATATGTGCTACATTTATCGCTGTATAAGTGGATCGCGTTAGGAACTTAGCAACTAATGGTTAGATTTAAATATATATATATATATATATATATATATGTTGGATGACCGATTCGTTCATGAATGGATTTAAGTGAAACTGTATACTAAATAATATAACTCAGATATCCCAAGACTACAAATTGACGTGGAGGCTAAAAACAAATCGAAATACAACAAATACAAAATAGATCGAAAAACGTAGGAAATTATGAAATAACATAAAATTTCTTCTCTTCTAAAATCTTTATTTTATTATGTAAAAAATATAGGCACACATGTATAATGTGTATCAAGCAACACACAGGACTCCCTCTGGATCTATCTCTATCAGTCTTGTCATTTTAAAATCCCCACACCGTGGCTATCAATTCCCGTCCCCGGGATAAAGGCAGATAATATATTCGCGGGTCATTTCTCAAGGCGATGCTGTCCGATGGAGCGCCCGCCGCGGCCTGCGCCTTCGCCGGCTCCATTAATCTTGTTAAACGACGGACCGAATAGCGGTGACTACTATAACAAATTTTTATCTAAAACTCAACTTTATATATTTGAACATTTATGTACGATACAAGTATAACATGACTAAGACGGTATCGAGGCAAAACGCGACGTTCAGTTCAGCTACTCAACACACAATTACTCTAGAATTTGGCGTAAAATGGGGAACGGAGTGTCTTAACACTAGATTCTGTCTGCCTACCCTAATGTATGCCAGAGCAGCGTGAAGCTGTATATATCTTTTTTAAGTGTAAAATAATACTTGTAAAAATGAAAAAAAAAAAACATACATTTACTTAGTAGAACAGTAGGTTATTCCAATATTTTAAAAGCCTTCAAAATTGTTAAAAGATTAATATTTGTACTAAGAATTTCAAAATTTCAATAATGCTAATGCAATAACATAAAATTTATGTTAATATATGTGTATCTTAATGAATCGCCTGTCGCTCTCTCTCCGCCCGCGCCCTCCACCCGTCGCTGATTGAGTTTACTTACAATTGCTCATCAGCTCCAAGTCCACCTCCAGGCCCGTCCGCGGAGACAGGCGCTACCGCGGCATAATTCAGAACAATACTTTAATCAAAACGATTGTTTAAGCTTCTTTCTTACAATATTTTGATGAGTTGGTAACAAATTTTATGTTTTTTACAAATTATGTAATATAATATAAATTATATCCGTTGTTTTTTTAGGAAAAAGCAGTGGACATTTAATGTTAAGATACTTCGTTTCCCAGTTTACGTCGGAATTGTCCAAATTGCATGTTGAGCGGCGGCACTCAACCTATATGTAATCCTTCAATTAATTCAATCTTTACCAAGAACCTGCGTAATATAAATAGGTCCCGACTGTTAGTCCTAATAAACTATTGGGATTGTTTTTTTTCTTTATAGTTTTATGCAGCCGGGGCTTTTGTTTTTTTAATTTCTGCTCTGCTATATGAGGGATACAACGTGTAGCTTAAAGAAAATATAATATCCTAAGAACATGCGACATTAACGCCGTTCAAGGATATTCTAAAAGTACATACAAGATCTTATAAAAAATTGAGATATTTATACAACAGTGTATAAGATTTTTTGCAAGGTGCAGTGTTACTTGGTTACCTAGTTTTTATTTTAAATTAAAGGGGAAACAAGTAGGTCAGGTTCTATTTATAGAGGCCCTTTATTAACATGTTGATGTCATGTATTCAGAACATTATATATTATGTACATACACAGAAGTATGTATTATTTAAAGATTTTGTGACAATCATATAAGTAGTGGCCAGTTGTGGCGCAGAGGCAAAAGCGTGTGACAGCAAGATTATTAGAGATAGATTGTGGGTTCTGTTCCGCCTATTATTTATCGAGGATTGAAATATTTAATATTTTCATTTCAGCAAAGTAACTTCGTAACTTATTGTCATCACACACCGTTCTCTACCCGTTCTCAATCCCACTCGGGTTTGGTTCCTACATTTCAATACACAATATCACGAATTTGGGAGGCGTAAAATGAAATGTTTGTACACTACGTTCTCCGTTCCTATTATACTACCAGCAAGACCGTAATACTGATAAAAATATATATAACTTGACGTTCCGACATTCAGTTCAGTATCAGATGGTATAAAAAAATTCACCCCTAACTAGTGTTGCATTCCAGTCAGATTTGTTCTCAGAGGTGCGCTAAGTAAAGTAGGTCACCCAAATATTTCCCGGCGCTCAGACAATGTTCTGCATGAGTAAGCACTTGTACTCGAGAGTTGTGCAAGATCATACTCTATGTATTCATTTATTCATCTCAGAACGCCAACGATAATAAGTGGGTTTACAGTGCACCCTGTATATCAGTGCACGAGAGTATGATGATGTATAGAAAATATGTATATATATATATATATATTTAGGACTCTATAATTAAGTTCTTTGACATTACTATAAAAAAAATTTAATGTCTTTCTTAGGGCAAAAACCTAAAACTTTTATATCTAAATTCGTTGAAAAATTTATCAAATAAATAGTATTATCAAATTAATTAGTACTCCGCATTGCGCCGTATTTTGCAATAATAAGCGTGCAACAGAGGGAACCTATTATCAAAACACCTCGTTTAACACTTTCCGCCTAATTTACAAAATATTACGTATTGAGTGGCGGATCTAAACGCTACGAAACCTATATGGTTTATATAAGTATTGTATTTGCGTAAAGTAGTACATAAGTCTTATATTTTGTAAAGAGAAAATAAAGAGCTCTCAATCTAAGCCTCTTTGAAGTGCCTATAGTTTGTAGATAAATACCGGCACCAGACTCAGACATAAACAGTTTCGAGCGATAGAGATTCTATCAAATATTTGTAGATCGAACTTCTAACACAGACTCTGAGAGAGTCACAGAGTCCTGTATACATATATACCTGGCATTTTTTTTGGACCAAATTCATAAATCAGGTCGTTTACGTACTAGCTGATTGAATTATTGTTTTTAATGAAATATTTTTTTTATTTCAAAAATAAATATATAAGACGTACTACTTTTCAGAAAGCTTAAAAAAATTAACGTTGCAGGATTTGAACCTGCGTCGTTTCGAAACAATGCTTGGATGGTTACCATGTTCTATTTTTTATATGATTTTTAAAAATTTTTTTTTCTTTCCTTAATTAACTATATTAACACTGATTTTTAACGTTTGGCACTCCAGTCACCAGATATAATGTGTAGCTAATAAAGTAAAATTTAACACGATATACCAGTAACAAAACGTGAAAGTAATAAAAATACCTAATTCATGAAAAGAATATTTTCATAAAGAAACATTAGAAGATGCCGTCGTGGCACAACGGCACAGCTTCTGACTGAAAACACGGTAGTTGTGGATTCGACTCCTAGGCGGGGTATGAATTGTTCTTATGTCCTTGCACAGTGTCCTCACGCTGGACTCTTTAACATTAAGAAAAAGAATAGAAATAATCTATATTAATCGTGTCTGACTGGACACTATCAAATTCATTCAAACTCAATGGGCAATCTCACAATATAAAGATGTTTTTCACATGCAATATATTTTTTTACTAATGCTTGAAAAATAAAAGATATAAGTAAAGTTCCAATACTATTTTAATTTTAACTACATTTTGAGCTCTTAATCGTTTATACAATATTTTATAGTATTCGGGGTTAAAATTTGGTCTGGCTTTAACATTTAAAATTGCGGTTTTAACTACTCAATAAAAGAATATTTTACATAAAAAAATAAAAAAAATCTGTTTCACGCTGTATATCCCGGACACAGCAGAGTACGCAGAGGGAATCCAGTGTTAAGACACTCCGTACCCACTTAACCATATATCATAAATATTCTCTTTGCATAATTTACATAACAAAATAAATAGACAATAGTATGTCAACAAAAATGGATAAGTATAGAGTAAGACAAACGTGACCACATTAAAACTACTAAAAATGCTCCCCATCACGCCGGCTGCGGTCAGATATGGACTTTCCAAGTAACTTGGAGTTATATCCGAATGTATGAATGGAAGCAATCAGCACGTTTTCGCCTGATAAAGTGATGTTTAATTGCTCTTCAATACCGACATCCACTTTAGCTAGTTCCTCCCCTCTCATGAGCTTAAATGGATGCTCCATGAATAGATTAGATTACTGCTTAGATTCAATATTGGACCAGGCTAATACAATTTTGATTAAATTGGATCATTTTATCATATTGGACAGGTTAAAGATGAATTGAAAGTGTTTAACTGTTCAACTAGAATCATTTAGTGATAATAATAAAACTAATGAAACAGTCGTGGCGTAGCGTGCGACTGTAAACGCGACTGGCTGTGGGTTCGATTCTCATTCGAAGAAATGATTTTTTTTTATTACGCTTGCTGGTGTTGAGTCAAAGTGTAGCGTTGAGATCTGCCACTCAACACGCAACGCCTCCAGAATTCGGCAGAAATTGGGAAACGGAGTGTCTTAACATTCCGTTTCCTTTGCCTACCCTGCTGTGAATGGGATACAGTGTGCAAGCCAATACCGAATATAGATCTAAAATATATTACATTTTTTGTTTTTAGCAGACAAATAAAATGTATTTATTTACTTCGTTATAACCGTACTAACTGACCTGTCAGAGTAGATTCCGTTTGAAACGTTGGGACCGTCATAATCAAACAACAAGTACAAAACATTCCGTTGGACGTCATGTAATCGTACTTAAACTGTGTTTCCGCACAAAATTTACTGCTACAAAATAACACAGAACATTTCAAAACAGACTTTCAAATAAGACCTCACTATCAACAACTCTGTACTGACATTAATTAATTTGCTAATTCCCACAATTTTTTAATGAAACCGCAAAATTACAATTTCCAACACAAAACAAGCAACGCTTCAAACAAAATATAGAACGAGAGGTATAAACTGTTTGCATCGCGCTAACTGCTCTCGAGAGACGACCCGCTAATATAACCTCGCTCAGACCTAGCTCACTGGCTGTCTAGCTGTGCTTATCGTGCTTCCGCTATTATACATTGCTTTTACCGGTATTTCTTATAAATAGAGTCTTAATAAGGAATTATGATTTTAGTTGAGTATTAAAAAGTTGTTCTTGTGGCCTGTCGTGGCGCAGGGGCACAAGAGTGGAGTTGTTAGCATAACAGGTTATCGGTTATTTCCTCGTTTTGGTAACGAGAACTCCTCTAGAATTTGGTGGAAAATGAGGAACAAAAGTGTCTTAACACTAGGTTCTCAGGTTGCCTATCTTGCTTTGTATGAAATACAGCATGAAGCTAAAATACTTTTTTTAAATAATTTATAGTCCTCATATGTTTTTATTTATTTGTTTTTAGTTACTATGGATTTATATTTTAATAGGATATTATAAAAGGATCTTAAACTTAAAAAAATCCTAAATTTTACAGACTGCTACGTTTAATTTGTAAGTTTTCCCGATTTCCTTGGGATTTCATCATTCATCCATTCCATTGTCTGATCATGAGTTGGTGGAAATGGGACCACCTGGAACATCACTAGATCCTATACTTGTACCTGGCTGAACAATGACATTCGAAACGTCTTGGTTATATGACTGTTGATAAAAATATATATTTTTGAAGCACTATTATCTAATATTTTATACATAAAATAAACAAAATTGAATTGTTAGTGGAGATTACCTTCATAAATCGTAACAGTTAAGTTTAAGTCGTAATTAATTCAACACAGAGATAAAGAACGATTTGATCTTGAGTAAATACATAGATTTTTTGTTTCCTTCGTTCGTTTGAAATAAATCTATATAAAAATGCCTCAAAACAACCTTTCTACGTGTACTCTGTAATGACTACATATTTACCAATTCTTTCTACGTGTACAATGTAATAACTACATATCTACTAATAATATTTGTAACTAATTTAAAAACTGTACAGGAGTTAATATGTAATCATTACAGTTATTTTACAAGGAATATTATGAATCCTTACCCAAATCAATAATTTAAGGCTGTTTCTGAAGCATTATTCACTGACATCAGTACATTTAACAGAGTTTTCAAAAACATAACATGATAAAAAGAACGTAATGTTTCAAAAATATATACGTATAATAAATAATTAGCTTTATGTATATTTTATATCAAATATAAACGTTGGTCGTATTTTTTAGTTCGAAACAATCAAAATTTCTTATAGAAATTACGTAATAAAAAAAATAAAAATAAAATTAAAAAAAAAATCATTAAAATATTACAGATTAAAGTAATAAAAAAGCATATTAGAAAGAATTCTGCTTATTAAATCAATAATCATGTAGCTTAAGCGAGCGAAGCCGCTGGCGAGCCGCTAGTATATTAATAAGAGAAGCACTAGCGACTGTAGCGCCTATGTGATATTTTTTATTCACAAAATAAAGAAAAAAATATTAAATGTCACTTCGTCCAATTTGAGCAGAATGCACAGTATTTTCATTAAAAGTGTCTCGTCGGCTTGTACAAGTATCTCCAGACACGACATCTCACGACGAGATAAGGCATGTAATAACTAAGACGAGGTCGCGGCTAGCTCTGATTTAAGATTTCTATTTTTCTATTAAATTTTTATACTATTCAAATATTAATAAATGTTAAAATTTAATCAAGTTTAAGACTAAGGGATCAGGATTGTGTGTTTTCGTTGTTTGTGTGGAAAATTACAAATATTTACGTAGAAGATTAATGAGTTCTTTGCCAGTCGTGGCGCACGGGCGCAAGCATGTGACTGTAAACGTGACAGGCTATGGGTTCAATTTCCTCTCGAGGTAATGAAATATTTAACATTTTTATTTCCTCGCTCTTGTAACGACAAAGCGGGGCGTTGAGAGAAAAGGGAGAACAGAAGTATCTATAGTAGTGAGCGGTCCCTAGGGCCCTCATCAGGGCCTATCCTGCTACTTGCAGGATACAGCGTGAAGCTATAATAATAAGATTCTCCAAATGATTTCTGTAGTCTATAAAAAATTTTATAATAACATCTTTCTAGAAAATGAAAATACTTCGTGTGACGTGACAGTAGAATTTTATGTCATCAATTAGAAATTAAAATGATTAATAGTTTTTAATCCAACAGGTTTTATAGAATCAAAAGATTTTTTTTTTAAATATAGTGTATATTTAAAGAAAATATTAATTCTTCAATTACGTCTTTAGTATAACTATAGTGCAATTTTTATCTTTTACAGTATAAATTCTGTTGAATAACTAAATCAAAAAAATTACAATGTGACAAAATGTCTTTATAAATTTTGTTTTGCTCATCTAACGTTCGTCTTATTCTCTCAAAACCAAAAAATCTTGTGGTAATATATTCTCAAATATTGGCTTTAATCTGTATATGTATTTCACATTAAATAATATTACTATAGTATTGTAAATCTCTCTCGCGGGTTGTCTTCACGTGTATACTACGTGCAAGTATCCCGCTCGGGGGCGCCCAGAACAATTAACCGTGCAAACACGACCCTGCCCCTCGCCCGCCACCGCCCGCCCTCACCCGCCACCGCCCACCGCCGCCCGTCCTCGCTCGTCCCCACTCGCCTTCACCCGGTCACGCTAATATATAATTCAGAGCCAGCCCGCGCTCCTACGCTGATAGCTGCAAATCATTTGAAAACTTATTTTTGATGATTCAATTGTATTTTTGCTTTTGATAAGAACTTATAAACTTATATTTTTTTTGTTTATAGGTGTTAAACAATCAATATTTTCAATGACCTATGTAAAAAAACAATAAAAAAGACTCTCCGTTCCTTATTGTCCGCCAAATTCTGAAGGCATTGCATATTGAGTGGCGGAACTCAACGCCGCGCTTTGCCTCGACACCAGAGTAAAGTAATGGAAATATAAATTTTTAATAAATATTTCATTTCCACGAGTCTGATTTCCTCAATATTAGTAATACTTACTATATAATAATATAATAACAAGATATACTATTAGTGTAATAAATAAATGAACAAAAGGCTCACTCTGGCATTTCTGAAATGTGAAAATGACCAAAAATCAAAAATCTCAATAAATTTTACTTACAGTAAACAAAACGTGATATTTTCAAATGTATTATAACCGCAGGAGCTACGTCACTTCCCGGCGTAGCGCCGTAGCGGCGTAGCGGTCGTACGTAGCGCGTAGAGTCACCGCAGCCGCCGCAGATTCCTAAAAGCCGCCCACATTAGTAATATATGTATGTATGTACCTGTACGGTCACCAGTTACGCTGCTAGCTACGATTAAATACCTATTTAAACTTTGTTGTTACTATGACAGAGTTTAAATATTAAAAATTCAGTAATTACCCGTTATTTTTACCAGAGCGAGGAAATTAAAAGGCCAGGCCATTTTGAGGCCAGTCGTGGCGCAACGGCACAAAGTATGATTGTAAAACCGACTGGTTGTAGGTTCGATCCCCACTCGAGGGAATGAAATATTTACTAAAATGTATATTTCCCTTTCTTCGCTCTGGTGTCGAGGCAAAAGCGCGGCGTTGAGTTCTGCCACTTAACATGCAATGCCTCCAGACTTTGGCAGAAAGTGGGGAACGGAGTGTATTACACTAGGTTCCCTCTGCCTACACTGCTGTATGCGAGTTACAGCCTTTATTTATTTATTTTTTGTTTTTAACATTTTATTTCCTCTAGTGGGAATTGAACCTACAACCCGTTGTTTAACCTCCACTCTTCCTTGGCTTCTTTTACCTGTCATGATTTTAATTATCTTCATTTTATAATTGTATTGTATTGATATTTTGGTTTGGTTTCAATGTTTTTAATATTTTAAAATAAATTGGTAAAGCTTAATTCGAAAGCAATGATTAATAATGTTGTATAAAACTCTTATATCAAATAAATCTTAAAAGATATTTTAATATCTTAAAATATCTTTTAAGATTTATAGTATCCTTATTTAATTTAAGTTGATCAATTAATAATTAACGTTTTATTAAGTTGATCAATTCATTATAAACAATCATAATAATAAATAAACTTAACTTAAAAACATAAGTATTATATGATATAATAGAAGCACGTCTCTCGGTGTAATCGATGCTCTTATTGATAGTCCCAACACGCGAGCCTAGCATTTAGAGAATAGGAAATAAAACTTCATATAAAAAGATTCTTTCGTCGAGATAAAAAAAGCTCAAACATTTTCATAATATAAGTTAAAGCGAGTACTTTAGAATGTATGTATGTATATATGTACATACGTATCTAGGTAACATAATTACGAACGACCTCGTTCACTTCATTTCAAGCGCATGTTTTATTTCCTGTGAAACTTTCCAACGTTTTCCGAGTCCCGCTTTCTCTAGTGAGCTGTAAATTTATTCTTCTGAGAAGAACTACACATTTATTTACTGGTACTGTTAACACGTGTCGAGCTCTGTTTTGTTGGTGAGTATGGAATAATAGGCTTCCAGATCAAATGTCACACACATGTCAATGATAAAATCATTAATCCCAACTATTTATAATTATTACGTGTACTTATATTATAAATGTGAAAATTCGTGAGGATGGATGTTTGTTCCACTTTAATGCAAAAACTGGTAAACAGATCTAAATGAAACTTTACAGTAATAGCTCAGCTTTACGCTGTATCTCGCACACAGAAGGGTAGGCAGAGGGAACCTAATGTTAAGACACTGCGTTCCTCACTTAAACAGTAATATATGTGATTCATACATCAATACAACACATAGACTATAAATTAAGTAAAGATTTTCTAAAATTTTGATATAAAATAACAACAACGAATTATTTCGTATAATATTTATTTCACCATACATCAGCCTACTTCCGTGAGATCGTAAATAATAACTGTAGGTCGCTACACCGTAAAGATAGTGCGGCCTTGAGGGTGACTACGCTTCTACATCTCTACTGCGGCTTTAAGTTCATGATACGTGGTGAATGCTTTTGTTTCTTATTAAAGTTCAAATTCAAAATATTCTTTATTAAAATACACTATTATAAGAACTTCTGAATCGTTGAACTGATTAACAAAAAACAAAACTCGATGAACATATAATATATGCTTTGGATTGCCTTTAGTGAAACCATATTGCTCACTATAGAAGCAATTGTTAATATTTAAGAAAATTCTGGGCTGTTTGAATATTATTTTTTCAAATATTTTACATTAACACGTTAATCTGTCTGTAGTTTCCAGGGCCAGATCTATCTCTACTATTCTAAAACGGCACTATTTTGCTATATTTCATTTAATCAGAATAAGTACCGGATTCTAAAAAAATGTTAAAAATTAAAGCAAGATAAGGAGTAATATAATCCGCGCCTCCTGGAAACCGAGCACGTCGCGTCGGCGCGGGTTCGAGTCCCGCTACGTTCAAATTTTTATACGTTTTCTAAATAAGTAACTATTTACATGGTTTTGTAGTATTAATTTATACTGCTTCCGAAGGAGATGATGGATTTGATGATTGATGGTTTATTAAGATAACCTAATTAATTAATAGAGTCCTTCACAAAAAAACAGTTAGTCCTTTGTAAGAGCTTCATATCGTTTTTTTTTATATTTTTTTCATTACAGCTTTACGCTACCAGTGCATGTAATATAAATATTATATACTTCTTTACCTCGAGTGAGAATTGAAACCACAACCTGTCGTACTTATAGCCGCACGCTTGGTCATCTGCGACACTAATAGTCTCGTTAGTATGATCAATGGAATAAATTTATTGAATTAGGATAATACCCGATATAAAATATTGTACTAAACAGTACTGAAGGAGAGTAAGACTAGCGATATATCACTCCTTTCTAACCTTTTAGGCCAATACATAATTTAAAGTATACAACCAAAGACTTATATAAAATATTAGTCATGTATAATATACTTTTCGATTTTAAGTATTACTTAAGATTTCAGTTATAGATAACTATAATACAAAACTTCGATATCAAATACAGCGCCGTTCCTCCAAGCGGAGTACACTCTGAATTGCCATCGCGAGTATAATCTGATCGCATAAATCCTGTATTGTTGGTGCGATTACGTACACGATACAAACGATTGCCTGACAGCCTCTTTCAGATGCACTACTGCATTATAACTATTTTTAGAAATTTTATATCTTATTTCTTTAAATATAAGGGTAATTTCAGTTTGATATTAGAATTTGAAGGAATAAGAGCAAAAGCTGAAAAAAGGTATGACTGTATTAAGGTAAACCTTGGTATTTCTGGGCGAATATAACGTCATTCGTGGTACAAGTGCACAGCCATGTAACTGTAAACGCAACAGGTTGTGGGTTCGAATCTCACTCGAGGAGATGAATATTCTCGTTCTGGCAACGAGGCAATTGCCTCCCGCATTCGCCAGGCAGCGGTGAATGTAGGGGTCGAAAGTGAAAATCTTAGAACTTCCTGTCAAAAATGAATTTTACTTTTTGAATTTTTTTTTTTTTTACTTATTATGTTAGATCATCTATGTTATTTAACCAAGAGGCCATAACTCTATAACATTAAGCATAAACACTAAGAATACGATGTATAACTTTTAGTTATTACTATGAGAACACGCGGGCGAAGCCTTATGTTAAGGCTAGGGTAGTATATATAAGTAAATAAGTACAAATTCTTTTATAGTCTTTTTCACCTACATACATCTACCCTCGTTTACACGAGTACGCTAACAATATTATAATTCACTACATACCTGTGTCCCTTATGGAGGAGGAGAGAGCGTGTAGTATTTTCAATTTATCATTTCTCACAGTATTCAGAGTCGGCGGGCACTCGAGCGGTATTGAATATGCAATAACCAGAACAACGTAAGTTTATTGTCTTACTGGAATTCCATTTATCATTTTTATATGAGGAAATGTGCATATTTGGAACTATTTCTATATTTTTTTTTAGCTTCACGCTGTATACCGCTTGTTGCAGGATAAAAAGGGAGAGTCTATTGTCAAGACACTCTGTTCCCAGCTTTCCGTGAAATCAGCGCCGCGTTTTACTTTTATTTCCTCGAGTCGAGAGATAATCGAACCCACAACCTGTCGCGCTTACGACAGGCCTCATTACTACTAAGTATTCGTTTATAAATAATAAAATATACCTATAACGGTTTTATTTCTAAAACAGAATTAAAAATTAAGCTAACAAATACCGACATAAATGAAGAAGACAGATAAAAAAGCAAGCCGCAAGCACAACTAGATTGAATTACAGCTCGGCGGCAGAACGATGTCACGTGTAACTGGATTATGTGCCTGTAGAACTGCTTACTGTGTACTAGAGTGGGTTGTACTACACTAAAGTACTTCTATACTACACTACTATACTACAGTATTTGTATACTACAGTACTACTATAGTAGTATAATGAAGCAGTAGATGTATTAGTGTAACTGTAGGTATACGCGGAGTGAACTAATGCTTTGCTCATTTTGTTTTCTTTTGTTTTTATCGCTATTGTATAAATTAGTCATTATACATTTTAATTATGTATATGAAAATATTGCGCTGTTTTTTTTTACTTTATATTGTATCCCGCATATAGTACAGTGGACCAAGGAAACCTGGGAACCTAGTGTTAAGACACCCCATTCTCATTAAGACACTTTGGTTCTCCCTTAACCGCTGAATTCCAAGTAATTTGCGTGCTTGTTACCAGCGAAATGTGGGAAAAAAATTAAAATATCGACTAAGTTATCGCTAGTTTTTTTCTTATGCGTAAGAAAATGTACATATATAAAAACAAATATTATTTCGCCTGTATTTATCTATTGGTATAAAAGTATAATATTTAACAAAACTAAAATAGTAATTCAAATAGAACTATTAAGTTATATATTAATGAATATTCCATATAATTTATCATAGTTCAAGTCAAACAGTCTAATAAATATATTATCAAACGTTCCCACATTTGACTGATGTTGTAACTGGTACTATATACATGTATACCTCGACATTCGTAGGTAATCTCTGGTTTAATCTGCATGTTATCGCCATGAGCACCTGAGAAGGTAGGCCCACCTGCCTATCTGGGTACCGAACTTTATTTATTTATTAACTGTGCAACCCAATAAAGACAAACAAATTTGACAAGTATCCTGCACGAAATAGAGTAGGCAATGAAATCTGGAAACCTAGTGTTTTCCTGTATTTTTTGTAAATTAACGTTGTGTTGTGCATATTACGGGGGAACAGAAGGGAACGTTTTTTAAATTTCACTCTGTACCAAGTATTAACACACTACTTTCCCGTTAAGTTGTGTCTTAACGCTTCGCCTAACTTTCCGCCGAATTCTGAATGCATTGCGTATTGGAACTCAACGCCGCGCTATGCCTCGTTTCTAATGCGATGAATTGAAAATATTAAATATTTCATGTCCTCCAGTGGGAATCGAACTCACAACCTGTCACGTTTACAGTCCCAGGCGTGTGCCCCTGCGCCACACCTAGCCTCTTGAGATTTTCTCAAGATTTTATATCAATATCTAGCTTGAAATTAGAAAATATTAATAGTAAAATATGACTAGACAAATCTATCAGATACGGGCGTAGGAGGATATCGAGTTATAAATTGATCCCCCTCGACCCTCGTTACGAAGTGGGCAGCGCTCGCTCTGCTCCGGACGTGTCTTCTATATGTTGTGATATATCATCTTATCATATAGTGACTACATGAATTAAATGCAAGTGAGTATTTATTGCGATTTTAAATCTATTATTGTGAGGAACAGTCTTAACACTAGGTTCCCTTTTCCTACCCTGTTATGTGCGGGATACAGCGTGAAGCTGATACATCTATTTTATGAGAAACTACAACAGATCATTTCACTAGAAACCAAATTGTCAATTTGTGTAAACCTGCCAAGGATACTATGACAATCATATTTTTATAGAAATATTGTAGTCCTTACTACAATTGGAAATCGAACCCATAATCATCTTATTCAAAATCAGAGACAGGTAAATATAAAAAAGAAGAGATCTGGATATTTATATGAAATGATGTAAAATGACATCGTAAATTGAATTTTCGATTACTTTAAAACATTCCGAGTGTTCAACCATTCTGTTAAAACCGTGTCAGTGGGCGCCCTACATAGCAGTAACAACACTACGCCCGTAAATCCATTACATTTCATTGACTAGTCTTTCTGTACGCGACTACTGTAGTAGAGTATAAGCATTATTTAGTATCAAAGAATGACAATAATAGTTACTATTTGTGTTGATATGGTAATGATGTCACAACATTGATAGATTTTGACATTCGTATATTTATCGTCATCTATTTTTTAGCTATAGCAGTTCTATTACCTTCTAAAGTAGATAAAGTTTACCTGATGATTGATTCCGCTTTCTGCGAAAGCTGAAAATAAAGACAAATAAAATAAAGAACCTCTATTATTTTTGGTGTCACGCTGCATATCGCAAACAGCAGAGAGCAGAGAGAAATTAGTGTTAATACACTCCAGACATCAGAGCGAAGAAATTAAAATATTAAATATTTCATTCCTTTGAGTATGGATCGAACCCACCACCACAGTTTACAGTCAAACTTGGAATCCCTGCGCCACGATTCGATTCATCTGACCTCTTATTTATGATAAACATAAAACGCGTATTAATTATATAAAAAAAGGCGTTAAAATAACATCGATAATTTTCCATAATTCTAACTTTCACAGTACAAAAGCTAGTATTTACAAGTTCCCATCAAATCAAAAGGCATTGGACCGTGACGTTACATACACATGCGATGTTTTTAGTTTTTAAAGCGGTTTATCTAGTAATTGAAATTCTGTCGGCCCAACGTGTATATTTTTATAGTTTCAAATACACTTTTGAAATGTATAGAAAATATAAAATGTACCCACGTTAAATATTATTATTTAATTATATATATGTTATTTCTCTTATGTCCGAGTCTCTTGCAGTAATCTCTTGCAGTAGATACTTACGTAGGTAAAAGAAACTATTTAGTGTGTAGTAAGACTGGGTAGTAACCCCGCTATGTTTATATTATTTACAGAGATTTAAGATTTATTCTAGTTCCCGCTCGCTGCTTCGCCCGCTTGTAGTACATAAATATGTAAATATATATATAACTATATATGTACTTTGTTGTATAAAATATAATAAGTAAAAAAAAAACAAAAATAATTACTATAAAAACATTTCAACATAAATTGCTTAAATCGAGGAACAAGTTTTTGGCAAGATCGTCTCAATTTTTCTTTATCCGCTCGGCTGTTTCTATTTTTGGCATCACCAGACCATCTCTTATTGCAACGACGTCCGCGAAGATTCTTAAGCATATACGAGTACGTAAAACAATTATTGAAAATTTTACATAGATATAAATTGTACAATTGTAACAACTTATAAAAATTATATATTAATAAATAGATAATATATTAACATACACATACAGAATGCGTTGAGAACCGCTATTCAACAAGCAATGCCAGAATTCAACGTAAAGTTTGTAAAAACTGTCGCAATGGAAACGGAATATCTTTACACTATATTCCTAAACAAAAAAAATCAGCTTCACGCTGTATCCCGCACACGGCAGGGTAGGCAGAGGGAACTTAGTGTTAAGACACTCCGTTCCCCGCTTTCTGCCGAATTCTGGAGGCATTGCGTGTTAAGTGGCAGAACTCAACGCCGCGCTTAGGCTCGATACCAGAGCGAAGAAATGAAAATTTAAATTTAAGTGAATATTTCATCTCCTCGAGTGGCGATCGAACCCACAACCAGTCGGTTTTACAGTCACACTTCGTGACTCAAATAGAAGACTACAATCCTAGATTCTTAAAAGATACAGAATAAATACATCTGCTCAATCTTGACAGATTCCAGGGTCAATTTCTAATACCTACGAAACTAGAATTTAAATGTATCTACGTTTAAAGACATAAATAAATACATAGTTTCGTATTCAATTCATGTTTCTAATTCGAAGAAAAATCGTGCAGAGAAAAGTTATAGTTCGAACAAACTTGATTGATTTCACAAGAGTATATTGTGAAAACAAACTTTTTCTATTAAAATAAATACCTTCTGGATTTTATCGACAGACGCGCGCACATCACGATAACAATTAAATGATTGTCAATATGATGTTTTTTTATCATCATACGAATATTATAAATGTGAATGTAATTTTGTTTGTTACGCTTTCACGCTAAAACGACTTAACCGATTGTCATGAAACTTTGTACACATATTTTTAGAAGACTTAGAATGGACATAGGACATTTTTTTATTAAAAATAAAATGTTATCCTTCGCCTTCGTTAAGCAATCGGTCAAAAACACAATAAATTACTAGTTTTTATATATTGTATTTTAGTTATATCATATTCGAAGAAGCTCATTCTGGTATTTTTAAAATGTAAAAACAATAATCGACTAAAAATCTCATTAACGTTATTTACAGTATACAAAACGTGATACTTTCAAATGTATTATAACCGCAGGAGCTACGTCACTTCCAGGCGTAGCGCCGTAGCGGCGTAGAGGTCGTAGGTAGTGCGTAGAGCCACCGCAGCCGCCGCAGATCTCTAAATTTAAATTCAAATAATTTTATTCAAAATAAGAAGTTACAAGCTTAGTTTTTCGAACGTCATATAATTTAGCACCTGTTCACTAAAGGTATTGCCTCAGATCTGAGGCCGAACCGGCAAGAGGAAGAACCGGCGCAAGAAACTCAGTAGGACTTATTTTTTAAAAACAATTTTATACAAATACATATTAATTATTAGTGACAATAATACCTTTGAAACAGACTGAAACGAGCATTTCATTCCCAAGGCGCGTTATGTAACAACCTTTAACACACAAACGTCTTCTCACAATTTTTTAAAATCGTGATATAGAAAATTCTCTGACGTTTTCTGGGATCCTATTGTAAAAGCGTACACATTGTCCCATTAAAGAATTGCGGAGTCGATGCAACTGAGTTACAAGTGCACTTTGTTGTTACTATGACAACCTAGTGTTAAGGCATTTCGTTCCTATTAAGACACTTCCGTTCCGACACTATCTACTGAATTCTGAAGGCATTGTGTGTTGAGTGGCGGAACTCGACGCCGCGCTTTTCCTTGTTACCTGAGGGAGAAAATTAATATTAAATAATAAGTTCTAATAATAAATATTTTATTTTTTCATCAAACAATCAAACCTACTACCCGTCGCGCTTAATTGCCTCTCCTCCTTTGTATTTGTGATTGTATTGTGTGATAGTTTAAAATAAATTGGTAAAGTTTATTTAAAATTTCGAAAGCAGTGATTAATAATGTTGTATCAGGAACATTTCTGTTTTATTTACTTTAAATTTATTTGAGTTTAATATCTTAAAATATATTTTAATAGTATCGATAAGTTGATCAATTGATTAAGTTAATTTAAAGCCGGTCGTGGCGCAGTGGCACAAAGTAAAGACTGTAAAACCGACTGGTTGTGGGTTCGATCCCCACTCGAAGAGATAAAATATTTACTTAAATTTATATTTCTATTTGTTCACTCTGCTGCCGAGGCAAAGCGCGGAGTTGAGTTCTGCCACTTAACACGCAATGCCTCTAGAATTCGGCAAAAAGTGGGGAACGGAGTGTCTTTCACTAAGTTCCCTCTGCCTACCCTGCTGTGTGCGGGATACAGCTTGAAGCTGTTAAGTTGATCAATTAATAATAATCAAAAAAGTTAATATAATAAAAAAAATATAAATAAAAAAAATCTAAAAAATAACCATTATATAATAGTAGCACGTCTGTCGGAGTAATCGATGCTCTTCTTGTCAGTCTCAACACGCGAAACTAACATTTAGAGGATAGGAAATTAGACCTTCACGTAAAATCATTCTTTTATCGACACAAAAAAAGTTCAAACATTGTCATAATATAAGGTAAAGCGAGTACTTTAGCACGTATATATGTATGTACGTATGAACATACGTATCTAGGTAACATAATCACGAACGACCTCGTTCACTTCATTTCAAGCGCATGTTTTATTTCCTGTGAATGTTTCCAGCGCTTTCTGAGTCCCGCTTTCTCTAATAAGCGTTAATTTTATTCTACTGAGACGAGCTAAACATTTACTTACATGTGTCGAGCTCTGTTATGTTGGTGCCTATTGAATTGTAAAGAATATTAGGTTTCCAGCATTAATAAAATGAATTTTTGATTAATGACAGTCAATATGGCTTCCGCTCTGGTCGCTCAACCGGTGATCTTCTGGTTTACCTAACCCACCGCTGGTCTACGGCTATTTAAAGTAAAAGAGTGTGCCTGGCAGTAAGTTGCAAATGCTGAACAGTGCCGAAATAAACTTGTGACTGCCAGTATCGTGATCATCTGGAAAACAAAGCCAAGTTTGCCTCAAAGAAACTGAGGGTCATCAATAGAGCGAGATAGTACTTCACGCCAAAACACCGATTAATCATATGTTGAGCCTAGGCTAGGGTTCGGCCTTATATGGAGTACTATTTCCATCTCTGGGCTGGTGCACCCCAGCTTAAACCATTTGATCGCATACAAAATAGAACCAGTTAAAATAAAACTTTACAGTAATATAGCTTATACGCCAGAATAATATATAGGTACTATTTATGTAAAAATATATTTAAAAAATTAATTAATATAACAAAAACTTCAAGCGGCTATTATTGTATAAGAACACCAAATACCAATACACAAATCTCTAAATCAGCCTTGTTTATACGAATTGTTTCATATAACATTTATTTGTCCATACATCAGCCTACTTCCGAGAGATCGTAAATAATAACTGTAGGCCGCTACGCCGTAAAGATTGCGGCCTTGAGCGTGATGACGCCTCTACATCTCTACTGCGGCCTTGAGCTGTTGATACGCGGTGAGAATCCGTGACCAGATGTAGCTTTTGTTCCTTAAAATAGCTTAATGGAATAATTGATTACTTAAATATCCGTATTCAGAGGTAGGAATAAATGTATTGAATTCAGAATATATATTGAATATGAAATGTTATATAAATATATATTCATTCTAATTTCCTACTTTTTTACTTTTTACGTGTAGAGTAGTAGGCTCAACATCCCGCTTTCTGCCTCGATACCATAGCGAAAAATATTAAAAATATTAAATATTTCTTTTTTTTTTGACGTATTAGACGTGTGTACAGTTTTGAGTATAAACTCATATATTTATGTTAAAATTAGATTATATAACATACATTTCTATTTTCAATATCACTTAAGATTTCAGTTATAGATAACTATAATACAAAACTTCGATATCAAATACAGCGCCGTTCCTCCAAGCGGAGTACACTCTGAATTGCCATCGCGAGTATAATCTGATCGCATAAATCCTGTATTGTTGGTGCGATTACGTACACGATACAAACGATTGCCTGACAGCCTCTTTCAGATGCACTACTGCATTATAACGGTTTTAAGAAATTTTAAATCTTATTACTTTAGATATAAAGCTTATTTTGGTTTAATAGGATTTTAAAAGAATAAGAACAAACGCTGCCAAAAACTATGACTGTATTACAGAAAGCCTTGATATTTGTGGGAGAATGTGATCGCAATCTTTGCAAGTAAATTGCGCACTCGTCTCATATATAGATATGTGAAATATTAACACACTGATATAAATGTTACCTCGTTGCTAGGTTTGTGTTACTTAAATCGACCAAAATACAGTAGTAATATTGACAAGATTTTTTATAAATCTATACTAATTTATTATACAGCAATTTTCATCTTTATTTTAGCTTATCGGAGGCAGCCTTGGCGCAGAGGCGCTAGCGTGCAATTTCAAATGCTGGTTATGGGTTTGATTCCTACTCGAAGGAAAGGTCGAAAGCGAAAATCTCAGAAATACTTGTCAAGATCGAAAAATCTTGTTGTGCTAGATAATCAATTTAACTCAAAGGCTATAAATTTATTACATTGAATTACTTATTTCTATGTAACCTACCGTACCTAGGCTCAAAATAACCAGAACGTGTCACATAAAATTTAGTTCTTATTAGATCACTCGATAAAGCATGTTAGGGCTAGAGTAGTATATTAAAAGCTTTACACTGTATTCCGCATACAGCTGGGTAGATAGAGACCTAAGGAACCTAATGTTAAGACACTACGTTCCCAGAGTGAAGAAATGAATATATAGAGAAATAATAATTCTATCCATCGAGTGGGGATCGAACTCACGACCGTCGCGTTATATTCAATGAAATATATACAAGCAAATAGGTACAATGAAATAAGTATATTAAGTTATTAAGTAGGGAGCACACAGTGAGGTGTACACAACGAGGCAGAGCTGCATCTGATAAAAGCGATACACAATATTGTACTAATTTCCTTCGGGACGTTCCTTCCACCCTCAACGAGGTCTCTTGTTTGCTTTATATACTTAAAGTCGTTGGTGCGTTGGTTATTGTAAATATGTAATAAATAACAAACATTCGGACAGACGTCGTTAACGTCACTGGTTGTGTAATATTTATTTAAATTTATTATATTTTCGTTTTTTTTTGAGGTCGAGGAAAATTTTACCTCCAAATATTTTCGGAAAATAAGGAACGGACTGTCTTGACACTAGGTGCCCTGCTGTGCGCGGGAAACAGCGTGAAGCTGTTTTTTACTTATTATTTAATAATTATAAATATTATTAAACTAAATGAATAAGAATATTCATTACATCAAAGTAGGTTTCTTTTCGCTCTTGGTATGATTTTTGGAAATATTAGTTATAATTTACAGCATATCGCTAGCGTAAACTAAATTTGAAATATTGATGTCCTCACGAGCGCCTCGTGACGTACATTAATAAATATTTTTGTTACAGTTTCGTGTTTTACTCGCATGGAATGGCAGGTAGAGCGAATCAAGTGTCACTCCGTTTTCCACTTTTATTGAGCGGCGGATTTTCTCGAGAAAGAATCGAATCCATTGCGCTTACAGTCACACGCTATATCCATGACGAAAAAAATCTATTAAGTCAACACTATTCTATAAGTACGGCTATAAACCTTATTCAAAGTATATTATTACAATTCACTACATACCTGTGTTTCTTATGGAGGGAAAAAGAGCGTGTAGTATTTTCAATTTATCATTTCTTACAACATTCAGAGTAGGCGAGCACTTGAGCGGTATGGAATATACAATAACCAAAACAACGTCAGTTTATTGTCTTACTGAAATTCCATTTGACATTTTATGTGAGGCATTTGGTATGTGCGTGTTTAGAACTGATTTTTTTTTCAGCATCACGCTTTATCCCGCATATAGCAGAATAAGCAGAGGAACCGAAAGGAAAGTGTTAAGACACTCCGCTACTCACTTTCTGTGGAATGAGTGGCGGGACTCGGCGCAGCGCTTTGCCTCGAAACCAGATAAAAATAAATACTAGATATTTCGCTTTTGTAAGTGGGAATTAAACCCATAGCCTTTTTTTTATGGAAGAGACACGGCAAACGAGCGTTCGGGTCACCTGATGGTAAGTGACTACCGCCGCCCACGACCCCGTGCAACACCACAGGAGTTGCAGGTGCGTTGCCGGCCTTTAAGGTGGGTTGGGCGCGTTGGGCGCCAGAGCCCGGCATTACCTGATACGAAACGCAGTGGCATAAAGCCACTACTTCACGCTGGTTTTAAATGCCGGGGGTGGTAATGATCCGGTCGAGTCTGCCCATGCGTGTTGCCATTGCTGGCAACGTGACTCTACCACACGCACTTTAGTCGCCTCTTACGACACCACCAGTACCAGGATGATCCTATTCTAGGCCAGGATCACACAGCTCAGCTTGTCGCGTTCACAGACATATGCTTGTGCCGCTGAACCATGACAAACATCATTTCTCCTAATTATTTGATAATCTCTATAGATAATTAAAGGACAGAAGTCATGCTGCACATGAAAATAATATGATGAATGTGACATGAATGTTAAAAAAATAAAAATTCGCTTGGTTAATATATATAGCGATTGGTTAATATATTGGTTAATATAAAAGCTAAAAACTACTCGGCAGAATGCTTGTCTGTTTGTCAATAATATTAACGGATAGAAATTAATGTTTTTTGTATTGTGATTACCTAGGGTTTGGATGTATATTTTTTTTGTATTTCATCTCGACGTTAACTATAGTTTCCAAGCCGAATATCCAACACTATAGTTTCCAATCTGCCAATACTACCATGTCTCTATTCAGTGAAGACTTCGGGCACATGATGCCGTCCAGTACCCTGGGAAGCGCGGAGGGGGAGCGCTTCTATGGCTCCTGGTGTCATTGGGCCCTGCTAGAGGCCCTGAGTGCCTGGCCCCGGGATCCCGCCGCGCACGGCGTTTCAAATAATATTTCATCTGTATTTACTTATTGCTTTAAAAGTATAATATTTAATAATACTAAAATAACAATACAAATAAAACCACTAACTCAATATTCATAGATAGTTACTATGGATATTCCATTTAATTTGTCATAGTCCAAATCAAACAGTCTAATAAATAGATTATCAAACGTTCATATATTTGACTGATGTTGTAACTGTTACTGTACATCGACATTCGTAGGTAATCTCTGGTTTAATCTGCATATTATCGACTGCGATGGCGCTCGAGTGACCTGCCTACAGTACGGTCAACAAGTACTGGCCATCCAGAAGTTAGATTTTAGAATAATATATTTAAAATTGCAATAAATATCCACTTTTATTTAATTCATGTAGTCACTATGCGATAAGGTCATATATCACAAAATATAGAAGAGACGTACGGAGCAGAGAGAGTGAAAAGAAAAGAAAGGAAAAGGTTACTTATCGAGTATTAGAAATGATTACGATTTTCCGATTTAGATTACTGTTTATGATTTTAAGCGTACCATCATTAACTTAAGTTCATCCACTGCGAAGGATAGACGTTTCTAATAGTACATCACTGAATCCGTCGACATTGACAATTATAGTTTTAAATGCATTGGGACCGTCGTAGCACCACAGCATTATTGTGAATGCAACAGTTGTGGTACGATTCCTTGGGGAATTCATTATGTGGGGAATTTCTCGGCTTGGCAACAAGACAAAGGGCGTTTTCAGCACTAGGTTCCTTCTACCTATCCTGTTATATACGGGAAAAAACGTGAAGCTACGAAAATATACTAGAAAAATAACGTGTTTACATTTCTAGTCGAAGCCGCACAGTAATTGAAGTTTTCTTTCACATATAGCAGAGGATAAAGAGAGAATCTAGTATTAATACATTGTTTTGAGGGAACCTAGCGTCAAGACAATCCGTTCCCCACTTTCCGCCGAATTCTGGAATCATTGTATGTTGAAGAGCGGAAACTCATTGATCATCGATAGATAAACTTATGTGATTGTTTTTTTCTTAAATACAGGTCTACAAATCTTCACTTTTTTATACAAAATTGTTACAATTTTTCTTTATTATTATTTTCTATTTTTAACCAATTTCTTTAAAAGGAGGAGGTTATCAATTCGCCTAATTTTTTTTTATGTTTGTTCCCAGCTGAGAACTTTGGACTGGATGAACAGATTTTCATGATTCTTTTTTTTATTGAAAAGCTGGTGCTTCCCGCATAGTTAAATTTTTTTTTAATTAATACAGTTCTGATAATGTTCTTCGAGAGAGATTCATAAAAGTTGGTATTTTTTTTGTTAAGAAATATTTGACTTGTAAGTCTATAATATTCACTTATAAAATGAAATCAAAATTCAGAATAAAATTCATTCCCTTGCACCTGTTCTCTGGTAAGATGGTAAACATCGCATTAATACCTCACTTCCGTCATCCACATCAAGACGCCCGCCTTGTTCTCGACGTAACGAGCTAAACGAGGAAACGTCTCATTATCGAATGAACTTAACCATACTAGCGTGTAGTTCGAAGTAAAGACATAACGGATAAATTTATTTTAAGAATGAATGAGATATTTAATAAAAATAATAATATCATGAAGGCCATGTAAAAAGCACGAGGACTCCCTGAATGACAGTGGACGAGGTGAAGAATTATACAGAGTCCGTAACTTTCAGTTAGCTTTTGGCGTTACATGCTCTCTAGCTGTATCATGCCCATAACAGGTTAGACAAAAGAAACCTGACAACTCTCCCTCACTCCGTTCCCATTAAGACACTTTCGTTCCTTATTTCCTGTCAAATCATGAAATCATTACGTGTTTGTTAAGTGGCAGAACTCAACGCCGTACTTAAAATATTGAAAATTTCATTTCCTCGAGAGTTTCATTTGGTTATAAAAATTCAAACTGACAGTATTTAATTTCGTCCCATCTTTATCAACGTTCTATATTTTTTTGACGGTTAATTTGCTATGATACTAGCTTAGAGCAAGTAACGTAATCACATCGCGATATGCGAGGAGCTCACTCCTCGGTAATCCTATCAAACTAAATGAACTTCGTTCGCGTCCCTCGATCCGTAACACCCAGAACTTACTGTTTCTACTGAATTAATTACTCTATCACGGGTTTCCCTTTCACCACATTCTATGTTATGGTAATATTTTAATATTAAAGATTATTTATTTTTTTAATGTATAAATTATTTTATATTCCATCTCAAGCAACTGTCTTTTGTATTTTCTTATGAAATATTCGTATGACTATCAGCATCATTCATTTTGAGGCCGGTCATGACCCAGGGCCAAATCTAACTGTAATCGTGACTGGTTATGGGTTCAATCCACTAGGGGATTTGAAATGTATTAAAATTTATATTGTGAGTTATTTGCTCTGGTGTCAAAGCAAAGTTGCGAGGCAAAGCACAGCGTTAAATTCCGCCACTCAATACGCTCCAGATTTTGGCTGAAACATATTGTCTTAACACTATGTTCTCTCTACCTATCCTGCTGTGCGCAAAATTAATTCAACTCCCATCTCAAACAACTTTTGTGTCTTCTTATGAAATATTTATAAAACATTAGTATTTAATGGAAGACAACGTCGTTAAAAAAAAAGGTCATAGGTTGTTAACATTTAATTTATTTTATTTGATAGCCTTTTAGATAGATAGAACTCAATGCTGCTCTTAGCCTCGACACTAGAGCGAAGATATAAATATTTCATTTCCTCGAATGAGGATCACACCTACAAGTCTTGTTTACAGTAATATTAATTAAGACACAACGTGCCTTTAATGAAATAAAACCTTATAACTAATGTAGTTGAGCGCCGTCCTGCCATCGAGGGGACGTGAGGGACCGGATACAATTTCCCTCGCGGGCTTCGGACACTGGCGCCGTACCGACGTCGGACAGTTTTCCACCAAATTATTTTCCTTGATAAATCCTTTGTGACGACAATAAACCAGCTTTACACTCATTGAGTTTTACGTCAAACATTCTTCGACTTTACGTTTTGCGACGTCGATGTACTTCACTGCGCTCTATCGGAACAACGTACTTGAATGGAATGAGATTGGAGCGATAAATAAAATATGTTATAGAGTCAACAGGAGTAAGATTTTTTTTTAATGTACAGTTAACATTCAGAGGCCAGTCGTGGCAGAGGGGTATAAAGGAGTGGGTTCGATCCTCACTCGGGGAAACGAAATATTTGATATTTTCTTATCTGCACACTGGTGTCGAGTTCCATCACGTTCTGCCACTCAACACGCAATGCCTCCAGAATTCGGCAGAAAATGGGGAACAGAGTGTCTTAACACTCGGTTCCCTCTGCCTACCCGGCTGTATGCGGGATACAGCGTGAAGCTGATAAAAAAATAAATTATAAATTGAATTTATTTGACGACATTAAATATGACAATATACCTACAGTTCACGAGGCATAAGCCGAGCTTTGCAATTGTGATATTGATTATAAAAGTAGAGTTAATAAAGTGACTGTAAAACCTCAATTTCCTAACAAAAATTGATAAAAAAACACATTATAATAAATATATCAATTCTTCTGTTCCGGACTTGCTTATTACATCCTCATAATTTTTACTCTCGTCTGATATATCGTTTCATCATCAAGAATGCGTTGTTTACTTGAGTATTTTTCTTTTCTACTGCTCGGCCACATACATTTTTCCATTATTGTCTAAACTAGCTTAGGCCAAGCAAATAATATTACCCTTACACTATACATGAACACTCACCCAAACGCAAAGCTCAGCTTAAACCTCGTGACTAAACGAAGCATGCATCAGTTCTCATGCTTGAAGTAAAATTATACATATTCTTTATATATGAAGGTGAATCTTGCAAAGAGAAACAGCTACAGGTGCAGCTCGAAACACCAATGTGGAAAGATTCTCCAAATTACTAAGTTTCATAGACGCCCTCCTCCCTCCCTCCCGTGTCAGGAGGATTTATGCTATGCTCGTTTCTCAGCTCGACGACGTGAATAACTTGATAAAAAATACAACTAGAGCAGCGCGCTTCGTGCACTTTGCAGCTCTTTTAACTTAAAACGCTGATCGTGGTTTTAAAAAGTCCCGCGTTTTGATACGAAATAATGGCTCGAATGTTATATATTATAATATGTATACTTTAGGTACAATTAATAAAATAATACTATTTTGAGTATAAATATATTAATAAATTATATACATGATTAAATAGAGATCATTGATAATTGTATAAATTGGTTACAAATTTTCGAAAATAATAAAGTACACAGTTTTTGTATTTTGTATGGTTATTCGCTGCACACAACCCCTGTAACACCAGAGAAGCTAAAGGTGCGTTGCCGGCTTTTTGAAGGTACCCGAATCTTATCGACCTGAAAACAATGTCACGAGAAGGCATTCCACAGATAAAAATAAATAACTTAATAAATATATTCATATAGATATAACCTTTAAGTAAAGCATTTATCGTCTTCTAGACTTAATAAATGTGAAAAGGAAACAATCGTTCAAGTAACGCTTTAATATTAGAGAGTGACTTTGTTAAAGCGGATATCTCATCTGAACGCGCGGCTAATTCAGTATTGTATATAACAAAGAGACGGTTAGTCGCTCACCGCAGGAGGATTTTAATAAAATTTTCATTATTTTCAGATTCGGCTGCGTTTGACTGTCAACTTCTATTACTGCGGAACCTATTTTTAAAAAGTTTTAACTGGTGCGGTTGAGATCCTTTCGGCCTCATGTTTTATAAATATGAAGTCTGTATGAGGCTGATTTTGACCTCAAGCCACAGTGAGCGTGTATATTTTATATATAGTTTGGCCAAAATCTCGGGTTGTACTAACGAAGCATTCCAAAATAATAACACTATTATGATAACTAACATCATTTGACTCCAGTCGTATCTAACTTAATTAATTAAAAAATTATCATGTTATATATATTATGGCGGTTCAAATTTAGGTAACTACCTAATTATTCTACAGCTTAGTGTGTGACTTGTGAGTTTGTTCGTTTAACATATGACTTAGTATTCACAGCACTTGGATGTCTTCAAACACACGCAGACTCAAATCCATCTTTCGTTGTAATATTATAAAATTGTTTAAAATATGCTGTACTATTAATATATGTGTGTAATTAGGAAATATAATTAGGAATTAAAGCATATTTAAAATTTTCATTACATTTGAATCAATCAAAATCGTACAGCTCAATTGGCTAGCGTGTTCAAAAGGTTGTCAAGAGGCGCCAGCTTAGAGCCGTATTCAATTGCTGATATGGAATTTCAAATTCAAAATGTTTTTTTTATGGTAAACATGGAAACAACACACATTAGGTTTATATTAGGACCACTTACTTAATTTACTTACTTAGTATATTTTAACCAGAAAAAGCTTTGATTTATTCCTCACCATCATTTAATAAACACTGTACAGGGTGTTTACAAAGTAGGAGCGAATTTGGATTTTGGCGTTTTGTTTTTATTCTGTGACGACTAACTGCCGTGTTTTTTTGTTCATATTTGTAATCCGATAGTCTTCTATTTGTAGCCAGATTTCTTTTGTTTGGTGTTTATTAGAGAACAAATGAATAATTTCATTTTATATATATATGATATATATATATATATATACATATATATATATATATATATATATATATATATATATATATATATATATATATATATGTATATATCCCTCAATGTTTACATAGACGTTACGTAAAATTATCGTCCGTAATATATATATATATATATATATATATATATATATGTATATATATATATATTACGGACGATAATTTTACGTAACGTCTATGTAAACATTGAGGGAAGGAACGTTGATGTAAACGGCGTGGCCACTTTAGAAAAGAATTTTGACAGAAATACTTACAGTCGCAGTAACCCTCCTCACAAGAATGGAAATGAATTTGATGTTTCTTTTTTGACTAAACTACTTACTTTAACAGTATACGGATTTTATTATTTTTATGATCTATTAACTAAATCCTTCCTCCCACTAGACGTGTGATTTCGACAAACTCTCTAAACATGCTGATGTCTCTGTTAATTGAATAGTTTTAGTAAACAAAACTCGAAGTCGTTCGTCTGTTGCCGTCTCACAAGAGGAAGTCCAGTGTGCAATAACTAAATAGAACTAAATAGATGATCACGAACGAGGCCACGGAGCAGAATTCCGAAATATTTCACTCAAATATGCAACGTGACGCTGGAATGAGGTAATTAGAAGTCAGAAGCCGACTGAGTTATAAAAAAGTTAAAAGCTAAAAAAGTTAATAGCTAAATACAACATTTATATTAAATGCTTAAAATGTTCAGAGTATATATGTTTTGTCTTAAATGTTTATATTCTTACATTACAATATATAAATATAGGTCCACGATGAAATTATGGAGTATTTGAATATTGCTTGATTGTACTAGCCTAGTCGTAATGGTTGTGGTGTCGATTGGTATTTGGGAAATACATGAACTTAAGATATATTACTTTTCTCTAGTCTAGTTGGACCAATTAGATATTATAAAGTTATTGGTTTCAGGCCTTTCAAATGAACACGCAAACGTCTTAAAATGGGTAGAAAGTAGATAGTATATTGACCTATCACTACTCCTCTACTACTTTGAGGCTAGTCGTGATGCAGGGGAACCAACGGACGACTTTAAACTCAATAGGCTCTGAGTTAGACTCCCACTCGAGGAAATGAAATAGTATTATTAAAATATGAATATTATTATTTTCTTGTAACGAGGCTAAGCACGGGGTTGAGTTCCGCCACTCAACATGCAAAGCCTCCAGATTTCGACGGAAAGTAGAGAAATTAGTGTCTTAACACTAAGCTTCCCTTTCCCTGCATACCCTGTTGTGTGCGGGAATAGCGTATAGCCGAAGAAATTAAAATATTCAATATTCCATTCTTCGAGTGGGAATCCAACCCCCAACCTGTCGCGTTTACAGTCACACATTTATGTACCTGCGCCACGACTGGCCTCATTACTCATTACTTATATAACGAAGTAATCATTTAGTGACGCAAGTACTTCAAAGTTAGAAGTTTGACTCCACGTTACCGCTAAGGAGGTAATCGAGTGAGCGCAACGAGTTGTCGCTCGAGGACGGAATTTACGAGAGTGAGTTTTTCGACCACGGCTCGCTTAAAGCTCGGAACTTTTATCGACCTACTACAAGGAAACCATTGACTTGTTCACTTTAGTTGATCCCTTTGTTTCGTACACAAAATTGTTAATATTTTATAGATCTTGATTTTACGAAAAATTGCAATTGAATCAAGTGGAATTTTCTTCAGAACTAACATAAATAAAAAAAAATCAGCTTGTAGCTGTATCCTGCACACACCAGGCATAGGGAACTGAGTATTAAGACACTCCGTTCCCCACTTCCTGCCGAATTCTGGAGCCATTGCGTGTTGAGTGGCAGAACTCAACGCCTCGACACCAGAGCGAAGAAATGGAAATATAAATTTAGGTAAATATGTCATCTCCTCGAGTGGGGATCGAACCCACAACCATTCGGTTTTACAGTCACACTTCGTGCCCCTGCGCCACGACTGGCCTTATACAAAAAAAAATATACTAGCTCATGTTGACTCTATAACATATTTTATTTATCGCTTTAATCTCATTCCATTCAAGTACGTTATTTTGAATAGAGCACATAGAAGCAGAACTACATCGACGTCGCGAAACGTCAAGTCGAAGAATGTTTAACGTAAAACTCAATGAGTGTAAAGCTGGTTTATTATCGTCACAAAGGATTTATCAAGGAAAATAATTTAGTGTAAAATCCTCCTTCCGACGTCGGCACGGCGCCAGTCTCCGCCGCCCGCGACCGAAATTGTATCCGGTCCCTCATGT
>CAKJTV020000312.1:0-13338 GCA_917862395.2 Heliconius sara
AAAATAAATAAAAAAAAATTAAAAAATTCAAATTTCTTATTCTAACTATTTCTAAAATTATATCTTTTGAATAAAATCCAGCTAAAAAAGGAATTCCACATAAAGCTAAATTTGAAATATTTAAACATAAAGAAGTTATAGGAATATAAACTCTAATACCCCCTATTATTCGAATATCTTGATTATCATTTATTATATGAATAATAACACCAGCACATATAAATAATAAAGCTTTAAATATAGCATGAGTTAGTAAATGATAAAAAGCCAAATCATTAAATCCTATTCTTAAAATTCTTATTATTAAACCTAACTGACTTAATGTTGATAAAGCAATAATTTTTTTTAAATCAAATTCATAATTAGCACAAATCCCAGCTATTAATATAGTTAAACCAGATACAAGTAATAAAATTTTAAAAAAAATCATATCAATTAATAAATTATTGAAACGAATCAATAAATAAACTCCTGCTGTAACTAATGTAGAAGAATGAACTAAAGCTGACACAGGGGTAGGAGCTGCAATAGCAGCTGGAAGTCATGATCTGAAAGGAATTTGCGTATGAGTTGCCGTATGATTACATTTAGTATCGTTCCTCAAATCCTCATTAAACTCTAAAATTGCTCTTTTAGACGTTAACCCTTCTAATTTTCCATAATGTATGACATAACCATTCAAGATCTTCGTGTCTTCTACTTTAAAAGTACCTAAAACTTTATTATCCTCTATGAAAGTAATGGTGCCTTGATCACCTACTTGTCCTCGACACTCTCCTTAGAAACAAGTCTTCTTAAATACTAATCCTATCTCGATATTCTCTGGAAGTTCAGAAATTTCATCGAAAATGTTTTTCCCTAAAACATAGAACAAAAGTTCCGAATCGATACCATTGGTCACATACTTATAGCTATCATCTGTTTTGGGGAAAATTACATATTATTTCGGTGATTTTGTCATTAACCTGCTTACTAATTTCCTTAGCTTTAATTTTTGCCTCCTCATATCCTGTCATGTCGACTAAAATATTTTTCTCTTCTGCCAGAATGCACGTAAGATCTGTAGGAAATCCATATGTATCATATAAGACAAAAATATCCTTACCCGACAAAATTTCTTTGTCTCGAACCATTTTATTAAATCTTTCAATTCCTTTTCTAAGTGTCTTTAGAAATAATTGTTCCTCGTCATCAACAACGTCCAAAGAAACCGGTTGTATTCCCAAAGATTCAGCAGATACTTTTACAATTCCTGATAGCACACCCTCCTTAATTTTAAGGACATCATGTGCATATCGTACAGCTCTTTGCAAAATCCTTCTTAACACATAACCTTGACCATCATTTTTAAACTCTACCTTGTCATGTAAACATACACTGATTGTTCTACAATGATCGGCCAAAACCCGGAAGGCGACATCTGTTTGTGAATTCCCATCATCATATCTGAAATCACAGTTTTTTTCATGAAAAGAATAATTTCGGTAAAAGTATCAATAAGATAATTCGATTTAACTCCACTCAAAATGCTTAAAAGTCTTTCAAGTCCTATTCCTGTATCAATACATTTTCTGTCCAATGGCTTTAAGACGCCACCAATCCTATTAAATTCTATAAAAACAATATTCCATAATTCTATAACATCAGGATCATCCATATTTACCAAGCTAGAGGCATCCCTATTTCCTATTCTATCATAATGAATCTCAGTACAGGGACCACAAGGCCCTGTTTCTCCCATTTCCCAGAAGTTGTCACTGTATGAGGCAGATAAAATTCTCTCCTTAGGCAAATACTTCGACCAATCGTTATCTAACTCGTCATAGTATGTAACATATAATCTTGAATGATCCAATCCCAATTCATTAACAAGAAAATCCCACGCAAAGTCAATAGCTTCCTCCTTAAAATAGGCACCAAATGACCAATTTCCAAGCATTTCAAAAAAAGTATGATGGTAATTATCCTTACCAACGTCATCCAAATCGTTATGCTTTCGTCCAGCACGTATACATCTTTGCACACTACAAGCTTGCTTCAGTTCTGAATCACCACCTAATAAAATATCCTTAAATTGCACCATTCCACTATTGGTAAAAAGAAGAGAAGGATCATTGTTTGGAATAACTGAGCTAGAAGGAACTATTGTATGATTTTTGCTCTTAAAGTAAGATAAGAGAAACTTTGATCGTAATTTTTCTGTTGTCCACATAAAACTTAGGGGAAATAAAAAATATATGAAATAGAAAAAACAGAAGAATGATCAACTACAAAAATTCTTAAAATATATTTACTTTACAAAATTATATTAGATCATTTAGACAATTCTCTTGCTATCTCATTTAATATCTTTACAAGATCATCAATTAGATGCACACCACTATCAATAAGTTTGTACATGATATCCAAGGTATCCTCGCTTAACTAAACATCTAATTCTTTCGAGATTTCTAAAAGATGCTTGTAGCTAGAATTTTTCATTTTAATGGATAAAAAATTAAAACTTCTTTTGTAAAAATTCAAAAGAAAAAAACAAATTTAAAAACCAAGATTTTTAAAAGTTATGCTAAGTTGTACTTAAAACTTGATTTTCTGTATTTTCTTTATCTGTCCTAAGTCTCTATTTTATTTTTTCGGCAGTTTAGTTTTTGAATATTTTTTAAATTCGACTTTTCCCAATTTTTTTCAAAAAAGAATAAATGTTTCTTTTCTTGGTGCTATAGGTAGGAGGAAATTTCCAAAAAGACTCTAGTAGGTAAACTGTAGTTAAGTCCCACTAGAGTAATCTAAGATTCTTACTTACTAAACCCACTCCTGTTAATAGCCTTTTATATTTGATTTTGCCCATGCCCATTTAGCTTTAATCCATGCCGGACATGTAGACCCACAGTAGAAATATTTACGAGCGTGGTTAGAGACACGGAAAGAGAGCATCATCTTACTGGTATAATCGCCCCATATTTTCAGAATGATAGAAAAAAAAATGCTTTTTAAAATTGTTAAGCAGGTACGCATCAAGGGTTATTCATATTGTTGCAGTTGGTAGCTTACATTTTTAGGTAATATGAGATGTATTTGAAAAGTGACAATCAAATCTATACTTATAATAAATCTGTAGAAAAGTCGTTTCTGTACATTGAAAATATTTTTAAAAAAATTAGCCATGGTGTTAAAGGATAACTAACAGAATCCATTTCCAACATTTTTGGAATTTTTGTCTGTTTGTCTGTTTCTCTGTTTGTCTATTTGTCTGTTTGTCTGTTTGTCTGTTTCCTGTTTATGTGAACACGCATCACGTCAAAAGTACACAATATATTTAAGCAAGTTTTATACGTAAAAATTACCAGTAAATCAAAGTAACATTTAGTGTTTATTTCATTGTAATAGCTTCACTCTATCAAAAGATATAAGTATTTAAGTTTCCAAGAAGCTTATATTTGAGATAGTAGAACTCGATACTAGAAACGCTATCTATTTTATATTTTAAGTAGGTAGGTAGGTAGGTAGGTAGGTAGGTGGGTAGGTAGGTGGGTCGGTAGGTGTGTAGGTAGGTAGGTAGGTGGGTAGGTAGTTGCGCAGGTAGGTGGGTAGGTAGGTAGGTGGGTAGGTGGGTAGGTAGGTGGGTAGGTAGGTGGGTAGGTAGGTGGGTAGGTAGGTAGGTAAGTGGGTAGGTAGGTGGGTAGGTGGGTAGGTGGGTAGGTAGGTAGGTAGGTAGGTAGGTGGGTAGGTAGGTAGGTGGGTAGGTGGGTAGGTGGGTAGGTGGGTAGGTGGGTAGGTGGGTAGGTAGGTAGGTGGGTAGGTATGGATGTATGGATGTATGGATGTATGGATGTATGGATGTGTGGATGTGTGGATGTGTGGATGTGTGGATGTGTGGATGTATGGATGTATGGATGTAGTGTATATTTTTTTCAATTATTATTACCAGTAAAGTATCGATACTAATGTGATATCTATATATTTAATATATTAAATATTTTTTAGTAAGTTTTATAATTCTAATAGAATTAAACAACTATATAAAATGATTTTTCCTTGCATGCGTTGTAATAATTACAACATAATATATAAGATTTTATATGTTATTTTAATTATTATCTTAAAATAATTAAATGTATTTTGATCAAATTAATTTTCTTAAAAATTAGGAGTGCCCAACGAAGCTATCATTTCTCTATGAAGATATAAATAAATAGTTATAAAGATCAGTTATTTAATCATTACACCATTCATACATGACGAATATTACAATAAAAACAATTAAATCGATTGTACCGCTCCCGCACCGCGCTCACGTCTTAGCTCTTTAAATCGCTTAAGTCGTTTCTGAGATAAGCGTCGACTAACAGAAAAACCAAGAAACCGACAAAATTTATAAATATTATTGTTGCTGATTCTATTACTTTGTTAATTGCTCCAATAATAATTTGTTTAATGAAAATCGAAAATGTCATGGTTTTAATAATTTTCACATTAGAAATCTTAAGTGTGCTGCAAGCATACATTATTTATTAAAACAGGAACGTAATTCCCTTTACCGAAACAAACAAATAATTCACAAATTTAAGCGGGTGAAGCCGCGAGCTGGTTGCTGTATTTTATAAAATTTTATGTTGTGTTTATAATAGATGGATCACGTGGTGATGTCAATACGTTTTAATCATTGGCATGTAGGTACGTTATATTAATTTATAGTAGATATATTTCTCAAGAGAACTTAATCAAAACTTTGTATATAAAAAAATACATGAAATAATCATGTTAGGGAAATATCAAATTTATTTTATGAATCAATCTTAATGTTATATTCGAAACAAATGAATTGTATGTAAATTTATTAATACATTTCAAGTATGCAAAAAAGAAAAAATGCAATTAAATTGCGTTTCTGCTTTTCTTTCCAATGCTTTATATTTCTATATATGTGGGACGTAAATGCGGGAACAGAGCTGCCATCTAAGTACAGAGTAACCTCTAAAATATATATTTACGTATAGTTAAAGAATAAAAAGTGTGCAGAGGAATGTGTGATTTCTCTATAGAATATATTATTCTACATTATATCATAAAAAAACAGTACATATAACGGTATCGGTAATTTGAACTTTTAATTTTGAACATTTTAAATATTTTCGTGCCATTATGATGAAAAACTTAGACAATTTTTTAATTTGAAAAAAAAATAATTTATTAACGATAAGAATGTTGGTAGTTTTTCAAAATGTCTAAAATATGCTTTCTTCGCAAGTATTGTAATAACTATTAGTTCTATTCACTAAAAAATCACTATAAATAATAATTATGCTGAATTAGTGTTTTTGTCAGCACCACTTTAAATGAAACCATAGTTAATCACTCTATAAAAGCATAATACAATAAAAAAAATCCTAAAAGGGAAAAAGTTATTTTTCATACAAAATAAATATATATTATCGTTGATATTAAAATAAAACGCTATTTGTCATTAAACACGCAAACAGGCATAAGCCTATCAAAGGGAAACCGCCGCATACGCCTCATTCCTAAATCGAGTCGTATGTATTGGCGACAAAGTTCAAAGTTGCTCAACCTTTAGTAATAGTTTTGTAGTAGTATGTGTTAATGTGTGTGTATCTATGCGGAACTCCGTCACACAAAATACAGGTATGGATAAACATCGTGAAATGAAAAAATCTACGTCTAAACTGTTGAGGTATCTTGATTAATTTCTTTAGGTATGGTCTTAAAATATTTGAACGAGATGAAGAAAGGACGGAATGCAAGATCAGTGTAAATGATAAGATATTAGAACAGGTGAATGAAGTGGTATATTTGGGAAGTATGTTCAGTAGAGATGGAAGATACGAGATGGATGTGGAAAGGCGTATTGCTGCCGGTAACAAGGTTAACGGAGCCTTGGCTGCATTGATGAGACGGCGAAACGTCAGCACAGCTGCGCGTTTGGCCGTACACAATGCAGTTTTGGTACCGACCCTGTTATACGGCAGCGAAACGTGGGTATTACAGAAGAAGAATGAAAGAAAGATGAATGCTGTGGAGATGCGATCTCTTGGTAGGATATACGGAGTCAGCCTAGCTGATCGAATCCGCAATGAAGAGGTAGTACACAGAATGGCAGGTACCAGCGAGGATGTCACGGTGAGAATGAAGAAGAACGTGCTCAGCTGGTTTGGGCACGTCGAACGAATGAGCGAGGAAAGAATGGCAAAAAAGATTTATGATGGAAAAGTGAGTGGTAAGAGAGGTAGGGGGAGACCTCGGTTGACCTTCGAAAACACAGTATCAAAGATACTGGAGGAAGGTCACGTAAAAAGCATGAGGAGGAAAAAAGGATGAGGAGGAGGAGGGCATGTATGAAGAGGTTGAAGACAGTGGACGAGGCGAAAGAGGTATGTAGGACCGTAGCGTTTGGCGCTCCGTTCTCTCTGACTACCCCGCTAGGGATAAAGCGTGAAGTTAAGTTAAGTTAAGTTAAGTTAAAATATTTTATCCTATATATTGCCCCCGTAAAAGCAGCGCTGACGCTTCCATTCTGTATTAATATTAAAGGCCATCGCGGCGCAGGGGCACAAAGTTAGGTTAAGTTATTTAAATCGGTTGAGCCCTTTCTGAGATTATCCTGAACGCACAGATAAACAGACAAACTGACCAAGTTCTATTACATTGTTAAATGTCCGTGATAACATTTTTTCTTATATATCTTCCACATACAGACACCGATGAGTTAGGATTTTATTGTAAGTATCGATATTACTATAGCTATAACTATAACTTAGGTCCTAAAGACTCCTTAAGGCAAAAGTTTAAAGAAATTAATATTGACAGTTGCATCTCTCTTATGGGAGGTAGGAAAATGCGACTTGCGTGCGTTGCAAACATACATACACGAACATAATTTTAGTGTATTAAGCAAATAATTCTGTGGTTTAAGCGGGCGAAGCCGCGAGCGGGCCGCTAGTAGGGAATAAATTTATTTAAAAAATTTGAAGATGACTATAGAAAGCTAATATTTAAAAAAATAAGAAAAGTATTGTATATTTAAAATAAGAAAGTTACTCTTCAGTAAAATCGTTCTTTTGGTAGAATGAATATCTTTAACTTGAAAGATTATCTTTATTGATTTAAAATAAATAATTAACATTTAACCCTTAAATGCTGGAAACAATAATTATTTATTTTTTGTTTACAAATCTATTTATCTCTGTATACCTCAAGATAAGACAGATAATAAGCTTGTATAAGAAACAGAGTGAAAGTTCAGAGAAAATAGCATCCGTAGAAGAATTTACACTTATGCAGAGATATAATAAAGATAAGCTGATCGTGTCTATAGTTGAATCTATAATTGTGAATACAAAGGATGCTTTTATTCTATACTATAGAATATTTCAAAAAACTTACAATGCTTATTTCCTTGGTAAGCACAGATTTGAAGAGATTCTATTTTTTTTATTCTTTTTCCATGCAGAAAGAATTTTCGAAATTCCTTTTTCTTTATTTAGTACATTTTATATTGAGGCTAAGCATGGATTTAATAAGACTACCTTATTTTTATATGTGACAGACTTCTTAAATACAGTGTTATTACAACTTTTGTATTTGGGTTCGTTCTTCATTTTACCTTGAAACTCGTATCCCTGTATACATCATCGTTTTATCTGTATTTGTGGGTGTTTCTTTCGTTGTTTCAATTGAGAATAGAATAGAATAGAATAGAATAATACTTTATTGCACAAATAATAAATAAAACATACAGTTCATAATAGAAGTAAAAGATACACAAATGTGCAATGGCGGCCGTATCACTAAAGCAATTTCTTACAGGCAACCATAAAAGCTCAAAGGATTTATTTCACGCAAGAATACAGAAAAGGTGCAAAAAGTATTGTTTATATATATATATATATATATATATATATATATATATATATATATATATATATATATATATAAAACAATACTTTTTGCACCTTTCTGTATTCTTGCGTGAAATAAATCCTTTGAGCTTTTATGGTTGCCTGTAAGAAATTGCTTTTAGTGATAAGGCCGCCATTGCACATTTGTGTATCTTTTACTTCTATTATGAACTGTATGTTTTATTTATTATTTGTGCAATAAAGTATTATTCTATTCTATTCTATTCTATTCTCAATTGAAACAACGAAAGAAACACCCACAAATACAGATAAAACGATGATGTATACAGGGATACGAGTTTCAAGGTAAAATGAAGAACGAACCCAAATATAAAAGTTGTAATAACACTGTATTTTAAGAAGTCTGTCACATATAAAAATAAGGTAGTCTTATTAAATCCATGCTTAGCCTCAATATAAAATGTACTAAATAAAGAAAAAGGAATTTCGAAAATTCTTTCTGCATGGAAAAATAATAAAAAAAATAGAATCTCTTCAAATCTGTGCTTACCAAGGAAATAAGCATTGTAAGTTTTTTGAAATATTCTATAGTATAGAATAAAAGCATCCTTTGTATTCACAATTATAGATTCAACTATAGACACGATCAGCTTATCTTTATTATATCTCTGCATAAGTGTAAATTCTTCTACGGATGCTATTTTCTCTGAACTTTCACTCTGTTTCTTATACAAGCTTATTATCTGTCTTATCTTGAGGTATACAGAGATAAATAGATTTGTAAACAAAAAATAAATAATTATTGTTTCCAGCATTTAAGGGTTAAATGTTAATTATTTATTTTAAATCAATAAAGATAATCTTTCAAGTTAAAGATATTCATTCTACCAAAAGAATATTATAAATCTAAATTTACAAAATAGCCGTAAATTTTATTTTGTTTTTTAAATAAATATGGGATTTTACATAAAAATCCAAATATGCAATATCTAAGTGTGTATATCAAAAACAAAGCATGCTCTAATCTCTGTATATAACCATCAGTTGGTGTAAAAGTAGCAATATAATTAGTGCTTCCTTAAAATCTTCCATAGCGAATATACAAAATTTAATGTTTATCGTTGTTTTAATTTATCATACACAAGATAAACTCTTATTTGGTTCCATTTTAAGCTAAAAGAGAAGTAATCAATAAACTTAATTTGCCTGTATTTATAACCTAATACTACATCTTTTTGATTTTAATTTAGACGAGCCTAAAACTTAGCAACCCACAACTCTTTTTAAAAAAGTAACCCATTTATTTAAAACAAGTAATTGAAAATTATTTATTGTTTCCTAACATTTCATATACTTTACTAAGAAAATCGTCTTTTCCATAACCCGTTTTCGATGAAACAGAAACAGTATCTATTGAGTTGTGCAAGTGATCCAATATGAACTGGTATATGACTGCACTCGTTAAGAGATTTTCTAAAAGACTCATAGTCCCTAATCCATTCCTCAATCTTAGAGGCATCCTCTATGTCTACCTTGTTAAACGTACAAAGCACAGGAACCTCATATCTAGACATCAAAGAAATAGAATACATCATATTGGACATAAAAACAGAAGGATCCTGAGAAACATGACTATCAACTAAATACATCATTACAAGATTTCCTACTGACTTGAAATAGTCTCTAATAATATATCCTGGAGATGACCACGTAAAAGTTTCAATCTGACCAGGTGTGTCTATAATGATTCTATTCAGGTGTGACTATTCTAATTTGTTAATGTGTTTGTCAATGTCTAATAAGAAAAGATTCAAAGCCGTTGTGATTGCTCCATTTGGTCCGATATTATATTTGTTCATGACATCAAAAAAGTCTATATGATCTCTAATATCTATATTAAGAGGCATATTTGTGTTAAGAACTGCTGGATCCAAATTGATAGAAAAAATATTAGAATTCAAACCAGTGCTTTTATCGATACTACATTCATTAGAGGAAATCCAAGAGTATAAGCGCTGACAAAAGGACGTTTTTCCAGTTCCTGCCATACCTATAACTAAGAAAACAGTAGTATCGTCTTTAAGATGTATATTTTCAATTTTTTCATTGATATTTTCTAAAGGTTCAGTTTTATCTTGTTTATCTCTTGTTGTGCTCATGGGGATTAAATAATTTATTTTTTTACAATTATTCTAATGAAAGTTCTATTTAAAACAAAGATCCCTCTGAAACTAAATACAAAACATTTTTTAGTATTATATTTGCAAATTTGTTGACAAATAAAAAATGGCAGTTTATAGTCTGTTAATAAATCCTAAAATACATTTAAATTTTGAGTTTTTTTTTGAAAATAAAAAATTATCGTTGGATAATGCTTCTACTAAATTTATTCTTTAATAAAAGAACAATAAAATGTAAATTAAAAATTTATATAAGAAAAATCTGTGTATTACCATAAATGATATCAATTTTATAAATACTGAGGAAGTTTGATGCTATTTGTAATAAAATATCTCAACTGCACGGATTTAACCTCTGTATTGTACCATATGTTATTACTTCAGATTGTGTGTTATCAGGATTTCACGATACTTACAGACAAAACTTTGAAATCCGAGTCATATCGAGGCATACACCCAGTCACTAGTCCGTAAAAAGACTCTTGAAAGCATTTCCTTAGAATATAGAACGAATGGAGCTGCGATGTATGATTCCGAAGTTAAAAGATCTGTATTCTGAAGTTCAAATCATTAAAATGTGCTAAGTATTGTGCTATATCGCTAGCTTTTTTAATAATTCTTAAATAAATAAATAAAATCAGCTTCACGCTGTATCCCGCACACAGCAGGGTAGGCAGAGGGAACTTAGTGAAAGACACTCCGTTCCCCACTTTCTGCCGAATTCTGGAGGCATTGCGTGTTAAGTGGCAGAACTCAACGCCGCGCTTGTCCTCGACACCAGAGCGAAGAAATGGAAATATAAATTTAAGTAAATATTTCATCTCCTCGAGTGGGGATCGAACCCACAACCAGTCGGTTTGACAGTCACACTTTGTGCCGCTGCGCCACGACCGGCCTCATAAGATATTGCTTATAATTCTTGCTTCATAATAAATTATTTATTAAACAAATAAAGAACTTTATTTCTAAATATCTTTGTTGCTAGCAGGCTATTCAACTAGAAATACTAAAGACATTTCAGATTTTAAAATTATGTATTTAATAAATTCTTATATACTTTTTTAGAGATCTAAAACATGTAGTTTCATAAATATTCCAGATCTGATTTTAAAAAAAGTTTCCGCCTGCATATATGATGCTAAATAACTGACGGTAGCAACATCTACATAAAGATCCATTGTTTCACAAAAGAATTTAGAAAAAAAGCAAAATTCTAAGAGTTTGTAGTATTGTTTTAAATTATATATAAGGTTCTTAAGTCGTTCAGGGGAATTAGCTCAGTGGTAGAGCGTTTGCTTAGCATGTAAGAGGTCACGGGTTCGATACCCATATTCTCCACTTTTTATTGGTAATATAAATTTGAAGCCCAATTTTGCTATGAAATTTATGATACTTTTGAGATTTAATTACTACTAACAGATAATGCGAATCTTTCGCTCTACATCTTGTTCAAAATTTAAGCAACAGATATTAATCTTAAAAAAATATTTTTTAGTGTAAGTGCTGTAGTTAAGAAGCTTTGATAATATTTTTATAACTGCAGTAGATCTTTTTACCGACTCAGGATGGACTAGAGCTTGTGTGTTTTATGTATATGTTCTAATGGTAAAACTAATAGAGATCCTATTATTCAAAAAATCGGTGAGAAGATCACTAAATGAAAGCGAGGAGAAATTTTGAGGAATTTGTGTTGTTAGTTGACTTTAACATGACAAGTAAGAGCTTAAAAGCTTACCTTATGAAAAATGGCATTATAGTGGAGATTAGATCCAATGGATGAGAGGCAGTAGGTTGTATAAAGAGGATCAAACTATCTTATTGACTGTCTGTAAAAGAACTATAATGACTACTATCGTATCATCGTTGATTACGGTGTTGATTGGTATCTAGAGTTTCCATTTAGATATTAGCTTATGATTGCTTCGTGAAACTATATAAGCTAGTATACGAGTCGAGTGATGCAGAGCAGCTCTTCTCTAAGACGCGATAACTACAATTAAAATCTCTTTTAAGATGTAACAAAAGCCATATCAATCTTTCTCAGATAATGTTCCTTTTGAAAATATATAATGACGATTGTTAGAGAGAATATTACATAAAAATATCTATATGTCATAGTGAAGTTATAAAATAGGGATTCGATCAAATCTTTAATATTTTTAAGGGAAATGACAAAAATCATTTTTACAAAGTAGTTAAAAGTGTATTTAGAACTAAAATAAGTTATATATAACTTCAATTAAAGCGCTTGGAATTCTAATTATATTGTAAGATACAACTATTAAGCTTTATCTTTTAAAATATAGTATTTTTTTTATGCATGAATTAGAAAAATGAACCATTTATTTCCAACAGATTTAACTAATAAAGAGTATTATATAATAATATTGCACTTTATTTTTTATTTTTAAAAAATTATAAATTTTAACCCCACAAGAAGAAATAAAATAAATGAGTTTCCTTAAAAAAAATATTTATTTTAAGAAAAGTTATACTGGTAGAACAGCTGGCGGAAGCATTATGGAAAGCTTCTTGAGTAAAGGCCGCATTCTACCAGGTTACTCAATTTATTTTTTTAATTTTATCATTTGACTGCGGCATATACATCTAATGTAAAAAAAATTAAAATTACTAAAAAAGTTCCTTTACTTTCAGATCAAAAGAAATTTGTAAAAAACACCCCTAACATAACTGAAAGTCCGTCTTTAAAAGAAAGAAAAATTAAATGAAACAATCATTTCAAAACTTTGAATGGTACAATAGTTTTAACCCCTGGTTAAAATTCTGCGAAATCTGGAAAAAAAATTCAAATAAGTAATATTGGTGTATAATAAATGCAGAAAAAATTGAAAAGTCAGGTCCGCAAAATTATCGAAATAGGGTCTACGGGCGTGAAAAATTAGAGTTGTGTTTCTATCTGTGGTATTATTTCCACATGTTTAAAAAAATATTATTTTTTAACCCCAGATAAAAAATAAATAAAATGATTAATAAAAAATAAAAAAAATATATGTCAAGGCCAAGTGGGCCGATTGTAGAAAGTGCCCTTGAGAGGTACTATCACTTTGGGTGCCCACCCCAGTGTTACGCCACTATCGTATGATGAATTTATTCGCTCAAAATCAATAAAATTTATCAAAAATGATTAGACTGAAGGTTAACTTGATTTAGAAGTGAATTTGTAAAAAGATTATTTACAATCCCTGTTTTAGAGAAAATTTAGTAAGTTATTATGATGCTCGTAGTTCAATTAAAGCAAGTGTTCCATAACAATACTTTAC
>CAKJTV020000313.1:0-17704 GCA_917862395.2 Heliconius sara
GATAAACGGATTTCACATTTAATTTTTCAATCCAAATATTAAGTAAAGCGCAAAAACCATAAAGCAATAAAAAAGTTCCAATTATGGCTTAAGACAATATTTTAACAATAATGACGTCTTTTTTTACCTAATAAGCATTTTTGTGTGTACTTTGTGTCAATTTGATCCTTAATATACGATTTTAGATTTGAGGAGGTTTTTCGTAAACTTAAGATGTGAACAGAGAGGTTAAAAGGCTAAAAAAGCTTAGAGGAGAAGAACAGACCTAGATCCTCGAAATACCTTTTTAAAAAGAATAGATCTGCTAGTAGCTTTATAATTCAAGTATTTTTCTTGTCAAAATTTAACTGTTTTCTGTTTCTAAAAATAATATCAGTTCTCTAAGATGGATGAATTTGACAGCTTTTGTTTGTTTCGATATTTTATGAAGTACAAGAAGTTTAAATAAATTTTGACTTTATTCTTATTTTATTTCTCTTAGAAATTTACAGTTAAATTCTTTGACGAACTTTTTATAACTAATTGGTTTGTTTTTCTATCTTATCACAAAAAAAGATTGATCATTGAATTTTATCAAAATTTCGAAAATATTTTGGGAAACGTAAGACCTGATATAGCAAGAAATAATATAAGGAAGGATCATAAAAATGACTTATTTGGTGCAATTACTAATAACGAGTTTACTTCTGTTAGTTCTGATCATGAATTTACAAAACCAGAAGATATAGAACATGAAGACAATATTCATAGAAGAAATGGTTACGTAGATAGAAATCCTAATGTTAAAAGAGGTAGTGGCGTAGAAGATAGAATGAGAGTAAATCATCTAAATTTGGTACGTAATAATATTAGATACTAATAAATATTTTTATGTCATTCGTATCCTTGTTAGTCCAATGGTTAGGATGTCGGTCTTTCACACCGGAGGCAGGGGTTCGGCCTCGTATCGTTTTCCTACGAGGAATTTTTATTTTACAAAATAAATTTAGAAAAACTCATTAGAAATTTTATAAGTCATGTCAAGAACAGGTCTTCCAGACAAGATTTTTTATAAAATCTTTATTTCAAATTCAATTAAAACTTACCAAAAAAAAATTTTAGAAATTTTTAAGTCGTGTGTTGATCTGGTAATAAATCTTGAAGTCTACCTAAAAGACATAACTCAAAACTATTTTAGAGCTGATATTTATAACTTTGATAGTTTTCTTATGCTTTTATTACAAAAGACTTTTTCCATCTTTATTTAGTACTAGTTTTTAATTAAAGGAAGATGATGAATTGTAGATGTTCATATAGTAACTTGATTCTATTCTCTGATACAAAAGTGAATGAAGTGAACTAATTTATGACTTATCTTTTTATTCTTCTGTATCTTTTGTTGTTTTGTTTACTTAATTAATCATTGTTTGTTTGTTTACAATCAATTTTAATTTATTTAAAACCATAAATAGACACAAAAATACAAGGGTATCTAGATATGCCAAACTCAAAATAAATACTTTTCACCTAAACACGACACTTACTTTAATTAAAGAATATTTACTAATTAATGCATTTGTTTTTTAGAGTTTTCTCAATTATCATTAAAATCTTAAAAAAATATCCTTTTTGATTACCTGCTGCGTACCAATAGCACTCTTAAAAAGAAAAAAGAGTTGAATTTAATAAAAATCTGCTTCTTTGGATGAAGAAGAAATAAAAGAACAATTTTAAGACAACCAGAAAGTTATAAATAACAACTGTATTTCTATTTGCATTTAGTTTCACAGGTTTATTAATTATGTATTGTGCGCTTCTAGCGTTCGCAATTATTTTTGAAATTTCGTTGATGATTTAAACTTGTCCTCGATAATCAAAGCTAGCGTCTAAATGTAAATTTTGTAAATTATAGTTTTTATATATTTCTTAGAAGAAACTAAGTTACATGCACCATCTCTCTCTCCAAAAACAGTTACAAAACATTGCAGTTTCCGATTTAGCACGTCTAATTAAAAAAAATTAAGGGTACAAATAATTTCAAATATATAAGTGTTCAAAAATTGCTCTCTAGAAAAATAAATAAAATTTTATTTAAAAATTTCCTTCAAGTACCTCAGATCTATATCCTTCATATATGTCACTTGCAGTGTAATCAATTAAAGAATTTAAATGAGTTCCTAGTAGAATTTCTTTTAAAATTGTTCATTTACAGTTCATTTTATACAGTACAGTTAATACAGTTCATTTTCATATTCGTAGATTCTTTTTTCATTGATACGCTCCTGCCTTGATGTCGACGAGTACATAACTTTAAAAATCTATTTAGATCCATCCTTAGGTCCATTACACATAGCTCTTACCCAAGAATTACCTTGTCTAAGTTCAATATATCCATTACTACCAATTTTTCCTCGTGATATCTTAATTTCCCTCAATTCCGAGCTCTTCCTTCCATCTTCTCTGAATTCTGAGCTACAACTAGTTATCATGAGGAATAAAATAAAAACAAATTTAACCCTTATGGGTAGAAAAAAAGTTCGAAGAACCAAAATAAAAAAAACTCCAAAAATTACACCTATAGAGAAAAGATTTGCGTGTCCTAAGTGCAATCAGGATTCGGTAGTACAATGTAAAATAGCCAAAAGACAAAATAAAGGATATGCGTTCTGTACTGCATGTGAAGCTCAGTTTAGATGCAATGCAAATAATCTAACAGGTCCTATTGATATATATTCTGAATGGCTTGATCATTGTAACGGCAATTAAAACAGGAGATTTAATTCTTTTTTTCGGATGCTATATGTGAAAATCTTCTTTAATGTAATTTAAAAGGACTTACATAGGATACAGTAAGGACACCTTTTTATCGTTATTTTATTAAAATAAATCCCTTTTTTTCCGTTGTAAAATATAAAATTACAGCTTGTATCATTCAATAGATGGAATACTAATGAGCTGCATATGGAATTTATGTAGCAAACACTAGGAATTATATTATGATAAATTTCGTGAATTCGGTCAAAGCTGACGTGTAACGTTTCATCTTTTATGAGTTCATTAAAAATTTGGGTTATTTCTCTTGGGCTGTGTGTGTCTCTTTTTAAAAAAACATACGATTTTAAAATTTTATCCCTATTATCTTTTGTTATTTCTATATTATAATGTCTTAGGGAACAAATATCAACATCCTTGGTTGTTTCATACAAATCTTTTATGCAATAGAGGCAATAAGAATCTTTATTTAACCTACATACATGTATTTTCTCCCCTGATATTCCACAATCAATTAGTTCCTTGCATTTACTCCTTTTGTAGATGAAATTCAAACGCATTCTAGCTTCTATATTGTCAACAGCTATTATTATTAAATCGTAGATATTAATGTCTTTCCTTTCTAACTTCATAATATCCTTAATTATATACTTTACATCGTAAAGCTCAGAAAGTACTTTTGCTGTATATTTGCCAACATTTTCATCTGTAAATGTAAAAAGTCTATTGAGATTTGTTATTTCTATCTTGTCATTATCAATTAAGGTTATATTTTTATAATAAAGTTTTAACAGCTTTAAAATCTCTACTCCTGTACCACCACAACCTAAATTATTTTTTTTACTTACCAGCTAATAGAATTTTCATGGGGTATTTCAATCAAATATTAAAAAAACATCAAAATCCAAAAACAACAACTGAAATAAATAATTTACCGGAACTTAAATTTATAGCTAAGAAAGGAATCATTTATTTGTTTATCATTTTTGTAAATACATCCCTTAGTTAAAATTTATCTTATTTTTTATGTAGGTTTGTATTTCCAGTAGAAATAAAGCTTGGGTAGAAATAAATACCTCATCATAACAACAGGCCTTTTGTAAGCTTATTTGGAACAGTTCCTTTGCTTCCTCATCATTCTTGTCGAGTAGAAGATTTCCTAAGTAGATATACGACTTATAAAAGTCTAAATTTTTAGCTAGCGAGACCCTTAGTATTTCTTCAGCTTTGCTAGGATCATTAATTTGTGAGAAATAGACTGATTTGAAGATTAAATTACGAGGATCATCAGGAAAATACTTATATAGATATTTCATTATATTTTCCACCTCCTTGTGATCACCTTTCTTAAGATAATACTCACCGCATATAGTCAGAATATTAATATCATTGTTTTTCTTGTGGATAGCTACTTTTTCAAATTCAGCATAATTCTCTTCATTAATACAGGACAAAAGAGTATCCGCATAAATAAAAGGACAAATCTCGATATCCATGGCCTTTTTTGTATAAAATTTGTATTTTTCTTTATTTTTCAGGTTCAAATAAATCTTAGCTATGTAGAACAATAAAGTTACTTCACTCATCTCTATTTCTAACACCTTTTCATTGACTTTATAATTCTTCCTAGTTGATTTTACATATTCACAAAATATTTTAGAATATAAATTCTTCATTTTCAAGAAGATCGATAGTATCATTCTTCTTTTCTTTAATAAAACAATAACATGCCTTCAAAAAATTAGCTAGACTAGTTACTATGGCCAAATTCCCTGTGTGATTATCTTCTGGTGAACTATTTTCTATATTATTTATTTATTTATTTATCAGGCAAGCCAACGTAACATACAAAAATACAAGAACTACAAAAAAAGTACAAAAATAGAAAAATATTTTACATTGTACATCACACTTACAGGCTAGCTCAACATGATTATGATTAAAAATAAGTGTTCTAAAACTAAATCTCCTACACCTAAATTAAAAAACAATAAAAACAAACTAATAACAAACAATAAAATTTATAAACCAAATTATTTAATATTTTTTTTTTTTAAAAATTCATAAAAACTACAAAAAAGCTGTTGTCTATTCACACTGTAACAAATATTCTTTTATTTTTCTTTTTAATAATGTGCTGGAGTCTCTAAAAATATCAATATTTGCCATGTTAAAAATTGAGTTATAATTTTTCATAGCTCGGTTTATAGGGGCACTTGTACCCAAATTAGATTTTACTTTTCTACTTAAAAAAGTGTATTTTTTCTTCGTTAGCATTCTTGCATTCTGCCTCGGTATAGCAAACACAACTTTTTCAAGTAGTGTATTGCAATCCACTCCTCCATTTACTAATTTATGCAAAAAACAAATATCTAGCATGAGTCTACGGCTGGATAGGGAAAGCGTTCTATAAAACTTTAACATATCATTGTATCTTTTATTTTCATTTATCCCATTATCTTTATAATATAAATATTTTAAAAATTTCTTTTGTACTCTCTCTACTCTGTCTATGTGTGTTTGATAGAAAGAATTCCAAACAGTGGCACAATATTCTAGCTTACTTCTCACCATTGAGTTAAATAATATTAGTTTAGTCTTTGATTTCTTAAATTCTTTACAGTTCCTTATAATAAGTCCTACTATTTTTAGTGAGGTTTTTAACAGATTATCAATATGAGGTACAAAGCTTAACTTATTATCGATTATGATTCCCAAATCCTTAATTTGATTTGTCTTATTCAGCGCCTCTCCATTCAAGCTATAACTAAAATTAAAGTTATGTATCCTTCTACTGAATGAAACAGCAAAACACTTCTGATTGTTCAATTTTAATTCATTCTTATTACACCAAACAGCTAAATTCTCCAGATCATGTTGCATTAACAGAGGGTCATTTATATCGTTTATTTTTTTATAAAATTTAAGATCGTCAGCATACAGATTAAAACTGCAATACTCAAAACACTTCGCTATATCATTAATAAAAATTCCAAATAATACTGGTCCCAGATGAGAGCCTTGGGGCACTCCCGATGTTGCAACAAACGTATGAGATTGATATCCTGCAATAACTACGTTAATTTCTCTATTGATCAAGTACGATCTAAACTAGTCCAGTAGTTTTCCATTGATACCATACTTCTTAAGTTTATCCATAAGAATTGAATGATTGACAACATCAAACGCTTTGGCAAAATCTGTGTATATACAGTCTACTTGGCTACCCTTATCTAGAGATTCAGACAAATTATCAACGAATAAGGCCAAATTTGACATGGTAGACCTCTTGTTAATAAAACCGTGCTGCTCTTCAGTAAATATAGATTTCATATGCCAATTTAGTGCTTGGCAGATCAAAGATTCAAAAATCTTGCCAAAAATAGACAATATGCATATAGGTCTATAATTTGATATTTCTTTTTTGTCATTGCTTTTAAATATCGGAACAACTCGTGCTTTCTTCCATACTTTGGGAAATTCTCCTTCCTCCAAAGATTTTCTATATATAAGAAATAAGGGCTTAGTTAAGAATGTTGCGCAGCGTTTTACAAAAATTGAGGGTATATCATCTGGTCCAGCTCCTTTGTTTTCGTTTACATTTTTTAATTTATTTTCTATTTCATCTTCCGTAATATACATTTTCTGCAAACAAGATATTTGGCATTCACTCATAGATTCATTTCTCAAATTCGATGACATAACTACTTTGTTTTGAGTATATACACTAGAAAAATAATTTGCAAATTCCTTGACAATGTCTGTTCCGTTAGTAAATGTAGAACCTTTTAGTGTCATAATAGCTGGATAGTCACATTTATTACATCGTTTTTGTTTTAAAAATGAATAAAAAAACTGAGGGTTAATCGATATATTATTTTCAACTCTGTCGATGTAATTTTTATAATCTTTTCTTATGAGAATATCGCACCTGTCTCGAAGCAATTTGAACTCCATTTCATCAAGTGGGTTTTTATATTTTTTGAAACGTAACCTGTATTTATTTTTTTCAGCTAATCTTTTGATTAAGTTTGTAGAAAACCACATAGGATATAAATTATTTTTCTTTATAATCTTTTTTGGAACGCAAGTTTCAATCACTTGACGTATTTCTTTATAGAATACTTCCGTCATTTCATTTACATTGGCACAATTTTGAAATAATGATTCCCAGTTTATTGCTGCTAGATTATTATTAATTAAGCTATAATTAACACTCAAAAAATTGTGTCGCACAATTGTAGGCGATTGTAGTAGTACACTTTTGCTAGCTGTTTCATATTTTATGACTAGGGGAGGATGGTATTTATCTATTGGGCATGCGAAAAATGTACTGTGTTCTGTTTTAACGTTGTTACAATTGCTAAATACTAAATCTAATATTTTTCCATATGAATTACAAATCCCATTATGCTGAGATAAATTTGTCATTGCCATAAAATCTTTTATTAGTGAACCCGCTGTGCTGTATTTGTCGGGAATAAATATATTAGGATCAGAATCTTTAGAGATCCAATGAATTCCTGGTATATTAAAATCTCCTACTAGAATAGTATATGATTGCTTATCGACAATCCGTTCCACATTGTTTATATAGTTTTCCAGTACTTCATATTTTATAGGCGACGGAAAATAAACTGCACATATAGAGACAGTTGACAAGTCCATTACAATATTTATCCAAAGATCTTCACATCTGGTTTCCCAGGAGTCGATTCTGCAACTCTTATATCGTTTAGAAACTGCAATTAATACGCCTCCTCCATCTGATTTACAACTTTCGGCAGACTCACGATCTCGGCGAAAAACAGTGTAACGATTGTCAATTATTTCACTACACGATATGCTATCATTGAGCCAGGTTTCACAAAAAACTATAACATCGAAATCAGTATTCAGAAGTGCAAGATAAATAACATTTGTTTTAGTCCGTATACCTCTTACATTTTGGTAAAATATCTTTAGTTGTTTTACCATTTATTAAAATTAAAAAATTAAAAAGATATGAATATAAGACTACTACTTAAGATTTTTTCTTTATTGCAATTTTGTTAAAATATCCTTTGATTTAACCAGTATTACGTCACTTGATATTGATTTTCGAAGATAAATATTACTATTGCGAGACCACACAAACCGATACTTTTTGTCCCTAGCAAAAATTCTAGTAGCTGCATAAATATCCTTAGCCGTCGATGTTAAATTTTCTGATATATATATTGGCTTCTTTTCTCCAGAAATTCCAAGATGCGCTGTATTTAGTTTATCCTCTTTATTACTTTTATTAAAATTTATCACACCTGCCAGGAAACGATCGCGAAAAAGTGGATTGCTGAATTTTACTAAAACTGTTCTCGGACGTGTCGTTTCTTTGTTAATTTTGGCTATACGGGTACACTTAGAAATAACACCATCCGATATTGGTACATTTATTACTCGGCCAATCTGTTCTATTGTTGTAACCAGATTTTCACTCCTGTGTTCTGGAACACAGTGTAACTCTAAATTGGCTGCTCTTATTTCTTTTTCTAAGTTGTTAATCGTATGGCTTTGAGAGTTCAACGCCTGACGAAGATCGTAATTGTCCTTTTTAAGATCAATTATTTCTTTTTTTGCTTCCTCTAACTCTTTCTTGATCACATCAAAGTGGCTAGAGAAATATTCCAAAGATTGTTTTATATCTTGCAGGCCAGTTAATTCCTCACGTATGTTTTTCAATTCTAAACTTATCGTTTGAGATATCGCCTCCTTCACTTCGCTTCTTATTGCTGTTAGCCAGTCACTATGGCTGTCGTTTTTATCTCTATTGATATTCGTTACAGGCGGAGACGGCATTACATTTGTGTTATTGCGATTGTTATGGCAATTGGGGCACGTCCACTGGCCTCGCGTTACTATAGGCTTATTACCAAACGACGTAACACACTCTAAATGATATTGAGCCTGACACTTAACACATTTAAGTCTTTTTTGAGTAACAAGTACACTTGCTTTACATGCACAACATTCATTTGTCATTTTTTTTTATTGTTCTGCTCAGTCCGAAAATAAAATTAAAATAATTTAAAAAAAATGTATATATATTTATTTATAAAAAAAAAATAAAAAAAAAAAATAAATAAATAAAAAAAAATTAAAAAATTTCGACATTAAAAATTTTCTCTAAGGTGTAGGTTTCGAACTTGCGTCGCTACGAATTTTAAGGCTTAACAGTTTATACCAGTCCACAACAACACAGTAACAATTATCCAAATTATTTCATATCAACTGGTCTGATAGTTGTGTGTTATGCTCTTCTAATCATGTCACTTTTCACATTTGAGGGTAGAATATAACTATTGCTTGCACACTAGATTTTTGTCACTTTGTTTTTATCGTATTTACGACAGCAAATTGGAAAATTTTTAGTTCTCGGTTATCGCACTAACACTAGAAACAACGAATTACGGTAGTTCAGTTGATTTTAAGCATTTAATACACGAATACGATAATTTTAAACACGAACAATGTTCAGAACACCCGAATTGTATGACGTATGTCACTATGACAATATTACAAGAATATTACAAGAATTAGTGTCTCTATCTACGTTTCTGTCTTCTTTTAAACCTTCCTCCTTTTCTGACCTTGTAAGATCCTCAAGACTATTTGATTTACCTGAAAAAAAACTTTCCACTCGCCATATATCTTTCTCCACCATTCTCTGTGAAGAGAATTGATTCGAGTCGAACATATTCGTTTTTCTTTATAAGTTGTACAAGCTCATTATCTAAAAATTTATCATCATTTAATAAAGAATAAAACGTATCAAAAAAGCTATTGTACAATATTACTGATGGCTTGATCGAATTTTTCCATGTAACGATCGGTTTCTTCCTTTGTAATAGCTGATATTGTATCCTCTGCTTGTTTCTTATATTTATCATCCTTAGTTATCACACCGTACAAAAGAAGGTCTCTTAAGTATTCTTTCTTCATATTAAGAATTTTAAAACATTCACATCTCCATTTTAGCGTTTTCTTGTTATCTACGATTGAAATATTTATTGATTTATCGAGGAAAATCAGAGCTTCTTTAATGTCTTTAAGTTTGATATAGCAGCATGAAATGTTGTTGTAAAGCTCGACCAGTTCAGAATCTAGATCCACGTACGATACACATTTAATGTAGAATAATACAGCTGTTTCATATAACTTTTCAGAAAAGTATCTGTCACCCTCTGCCTTCAACTTCAAATATTCATCAATCCTTTTCTTATTTCTATTCTTAAAGAACTTCTTAGCAACAAAGTATGTTACAGTTGATACCACAGTCACAGCAATAATCAACCCTAGTCCTTTCTTCGACATTAAGGATTAAAAATATTGTTTATTTTTATTATAATGATGATACTCGAGTTTTAGGTGGTAAATAAAATAAAACGATATTTAAGCTTGTAGTCGACTTATCTATATACATTTATGAATTCCGATATAACCTTCCTACTAACTACAATGTCTTTTATATTAATATTTTTTTTAAAGTAATCTACTTTTTTGTTGATATCTTCCTCATAGAAACAAACAGTATCATTTATGATAAATATAATGGAGCCCTTAAAATATTGTTCTTGTAGATTAAAGTTATCTCTAAGATAGAGATATATTTCTTCATTACCTTTTAATCTGTTCATATTAAAAACTAAAGAATAATCACGATGTTGGGTAACCGAAGGAGAATCTTTTTCCGATATAGTGCTAGAATATAATGAAAACTCATTGGGGATATAAGGGCGGATTTTGAAGGGATTAGGTTTGTAATAATCAGCTTCATCGAGAGGCCGGTCGTGGCGCAGCGGCACAAGGTGTGACTGTAAACCGACTGGTTGTGGGTTCGATCCCCACTCGAGGAGATGAAATATTTACTTAAATTTATATTTCCATTTCTTCGCTCTGGTGTCGAGGCAAAGCGCGGCGTTGAGTTCTGCCACTTAACACGCAATGCCTCCGGAATTCGGCAGAAAGTGGGGAACGGAGTGTCTTTCACTACGTTCCCTCTGCCTACCCTGCAGTGTGCGGGGGATACAGCGTGAAGCTGATTTATTTATTTATTTATTTAGGTTTGTAATATTTAGAGAGGTAAGGTAATTCTTTTTCTTGCACTTTTTTGTATTTTCCTTTCTTTAAAATATTTTCAAGGATAATTTCAACGTTCAAAAAACTTTTTTTAGACATATTTGTAAAATAAAAAATATTTAGACAACTATTTTTCGATAATCTAACAATCCTTCGATTAAAAAATAAATTAAAAAAGAATTTGAAAGCTCTTCTATAAAAGTTAAAGTCTTTTTCATGCCTTCTTATTAAAAACTTGTGATTTCTTATGGCAGGAATGGCACAAAAATGGTAATTTTCTATATGATTTTCAACAGATTTAGAATTAAAAAAAAGGATTTTTTTACATTCAAAACTCAAGTCATGAATTTTATAGTGCATAGGTCGTAGGAGTAATGCTTTTATAATTCTTTTTTTAAAACTCGAACTCCCTATACACTTTTTAAGTCTAACTTTAAATTTAGTTAAAGTTTTAAATTCTGGGATATCTTTATTTGTTATCCTAATTAGTATTTGTACGACCGTCTTAGGAAGATTTAAAATTAGAGAAGAGGGTTTTTTTTCTAAAGAAAAAAAATTGATGTGCTTTTCAGGCTCATTAATAAGATGTAAAATACAAAGTTGATTATCCTTTTCTCTAATAAGAAAAGGATTTTCTACTTTGTATTTTCTTACTGAAAAACAGTCTTTTTTCATAGATGAAAGGTATAAATACGAATAATAAATTTCTTGAATTTCTTTTGGAAATTCTATCGGCATAAAATGTATATTCATGCTCATTTGATATCTGTTGTTAGTAAAATCTAACATAAACAAAAAACCACTTTTTTTATTGAATTTAATAAGATGTGCTTCAGAACTGCAAATTAAATATTTTCAGTATAATCATATTTACCACCTCGAAAACCGTAGGGGTGCAAATACGTTAACTGATATTCATAACTCTAATCAGTCACTGTCCAAGATAATCAAAGTGTTATTATTTATATTACGATTATTGTGTTTCAATAGATTTACAGCTTAATTGCATACAAATAAGATGTAACTTAAGATAGAAAAATTGAGACAAAAAAAAATGCCACATACAAAATCATTGAAACAATGAGTATTGTCGCCTTTACTGTAAAGCTTGGATCTTTCAAGCTGCTTTTAAAACATTGTTTATTTAAATTATTTATTTTTACAGAACATTTCATTCTGGAGGTAAAGTTGTATATTATTTTAAGCCCAGAAAACTGCAGCAGGATAATCTATACCTGCAATCTCCAATAGCAAGGCAGCACAAGGACATCCTCCTTGTCGCCTTTACAACTACAACTCTGCTTTTTAAAAAAAAATATTTGAAAATAATAATAATAAAAAAAAATTCCTGTATGAATTTTTTAAATCAAATTAGATGCATATATAAGAAAAAATTCAATTTACGAACTTCTTTGACTTTTTCAAATGAGTTAGCTTTTCTATTACCCCTATTTTTGTCTTGTAGCTGTTAGCGGTAGTATTAAATATGAGTTTATAGTAAAAGAGATGTTAATATGGTTAATCAGAACGAAATGGAATAAAATTGTGTATTAAATAAAGAGAAGTTGTTGTGATATTGTTACGAGTGAAAAGAACTCTTTTGTTAATATATATGTATATGTTGTAATTAATATTGTTGTTATGAATTAGTAATTTGAGTTCAATTAAATATTTTATTAGTGATTGAATTATTATAAAGTTAGCGGTAGTATTAAATACGAGTTTATAGTAAAAGAGACGGCAATATGATTAATCAGAACAAAAGGAAATAATTGTGTATTTAAATAAAGAGAAGTTATTGTGATATTGTTACGAATGAAAATAAAAATTATAAAAGAAATTCTTTTGTTAATATTGTGACTATTAATTAGTAATTTAAGTTCAATTAAATATTTTATTAGTGATTAAGTCATTATAGGAAGTTGCTGTATAATATTTTATGAGATTATAAACTAAATGGAATACTGTAACTAATAGTAGGGTTGTTATTTAAAATTAAATATTGTTAATATACTTGATTTATAAACTATTGAAACTATGTTTATTGTAAATTATGAAATTGAGACACTTCCGGTAAGCTTAGTTTTGGGAGGGATGCTATACTATAAAAACACCATAAAAGTACAATTGAGCACAGTCTTCCTAACGTTGTAATACGCGCAACAAGTTCTGAGCAAAGTATTAAGTAATAGTAGATCTAAGTGATTTAAGTGAAGTGTTAAGCATTATAAGTGATAGCCCTAAGTCTAAAGTGTTAATAAAGTGATACAAAGAGTGAAGGCTTATAATTGTTATACCCAGTATTGAGAGTGTCTTCTTTCATAGCACTGTAAACTTACAACTTATTATTTTAGAAGGGAAGTAAATAAAGAAGAGCCATGACTATGATTTTTCTAGATAAATATCTTTAACTAGTTTAAAGGAATATTATAGCTAAGATTTAACTGACAATCATAAGACTTAAAAAATAAAATTGAATGACTTTATTCGAAGACAAAACAAGAAGGATAAATGAAACACAACGAATAAAGAAAAGATTACATAACAGCGTGTTTGGGAAGCATAGCTTATAGGAAACAATCGTAAGAATTTTTTTTTATTTATTTGACGGTTGATTTATTTTTCTTCGCCCTAAATTACTTCTTCATGTTTGTGCGTTAAAAGCAACATCTATTTTTTAGGGAGTCTTTAAGTTAAAGTAAAATTATTATTTTGTCATCGTCACGAAGCAGACATTCATGACCATTACTGAATAGACAAGCTCTTAATATTAACCCATTATCTTAAGCAATCTGATAAAATAACCATTATACAAACATCATCATGTTTTGAAAGTGATTATTGTTCGCTTCAAAACTATAAAAAATCTAAGAAAAATTATATTCAAATAAAAGAAGTTCTTCATTCCTTTTTGTTTCATTAAATTATGTAACCATAAAAGACCCTAAAAATCATATTAATAAAATTTTCTTAAAAGGTATCTTTTGCGGTTCTATCTTTCATAGCATTTTTTGAAATATTTTGGGGGAAAAACGTGTTAAAAATTATGCAGAACCGTAAATAACTTGTTTATTTGTTAATAACCCTGTCTAATTTGTGGTAAAATACCACATATGTTTATTTGTTTATGTTTATATTTTAATTAATCAATGTTTATTTGTTTATTTTAATTTAACTAAACTATAGAAACTCTCTCAACCCCCTGACCCATCAAAATGAATAAAATGCCTACAAAAGATTATATTTCAAATAAGAAGAAGCAAAAAGGGACAAGCCTTAATATTACAAGTTTGATGGAATCCTTCCTCCAAACTGGCCAGATCTTATATTATACCATAATTATTATTGCTTAAAATCATTAGTGTTTGTCATGAGTCTATAAATTTTTTTAGAATATTTTAATAAGAAGGAAAAATTAAAAGGTCTTTACTATCTACTAAGGTTAATTGATAAGATTTTAAAAATGGCGGATTTAGGCTATTCTTAATATTAGATCTCTTTCAAGGATTGACTGCATGTCTTATTTTGAACTTTTCAAGATGCGTTTTCTTGTATAATAAAGATAATTTCATGGAAAATTCAAAAACTTTTAAAGAAACTGTCAGATTTTAAGCTTTTTCTCAGTTTCGTCTGCTTCTTTAATTTCATCTAAGTTTCTTATAAAGGAAGATTTCACTTAAAAGATAAGGCTTTTATAATCTACTATTATCTAAATTTTTTTTAATTCTTAACGATCAAAGAACTTTAGAATTCTTAAAATATTTTCTTAAGTTTGTATTTACCTTTTTAAACAGCATATTCTCAAACAAAAAGATAATTTTGAAATTGAAGCTACAAAGAGGTAGGTCTACGCTAACTGAAGATCTTAAAATGAAAGATCTATCTTTAATTAAACGTCACTAGCTGTTTTTTTATTCAAGAACATAAGTTCGTTTGTTTTCTGCTATAAAGTAACCTAAATTTCTCTAACTCTTGATTAAGAAGATTATAACTGAACGTTAAACAATGTATTTTAGTTACAATCCTAATTATATTAAGTCAAATAGAAGAAGAGATATAATTTAACTGGGTTATGAGTTAACAATATAGTCGAAAAAGTGGAAATCTTGCCATTAAGTATGTTAATTAGTGCTGAATTTTAATGCAAATACAATTATATTAGTTGTTGTTAAAGCTCGGCATGGATTAGGGCAAGGCTAGTGGATAGGTTCTCCCGGAATCAAAGCCCAGATGGATATGAGATCGTGCTGGCCGCACAGCAGGCTACTAAAAGGAGGGGGTTTTAGTGAGTAGGAATCTCACAGTACTCGAGTGGGACTGAACCACAGTTCACCCACCAGAGTCTCTATGAAGATTTCCCCCTACTTGTGTCACCAAAAAAAAAAAAAGTTGTTAAGGTTATAAGAAGCAGTAGCATTAGACAAACTGTAAAAACAGTGCAAAAGTTTTCATCTAATTCCTGCGACAAATATTATTTTGTAGATCTAGTGCTGGGACACATACACAAAGATAGAAAACGTTTACAACAAGATTTAAATTGAAATAAAAACACAAAAAGTTATTTTTCAAATAATAGGAGTGATCTCTTACAGTGTTTGGGTTTTTTTGATCTATCAAAATAAGATTCATCAGAAAAAACGAATTAAAGTTTTTTTTGTTTCTTTATTTGATTTTAAGGTAAAGCGAAACTATTCAAAACCTTGTTTTTCGGACGCAAATGCACTTTATTTGTAAACTTGCTGTAGTGAAAATCATAAGCAAGAAGGTTAAATCTTTTTTTCATAAACTAGTACGCTATTTAAACCTTCCTTTAATAAGACAGAATCATTCAACAAGCTCACACCTAAAGTTGTTTGCTTGTAATTTTTTTAAATTGAAATAACCTGAATACATTGTTTTTTTACAAGTTATCTAATTTTATTTATAGGATTTTTACCAGAGAATCTAAGTTTTTCTTCTTTAACACAGTATGATCGTTAGGCTTATTTTATGAAAAGTTTTTCTTAAACTTTGGAACGATTTTTTGAAAACTTTTACCACATTTCTTAAATCTTTTAGCTGGGGCATAAGGATGCAAAGAAAACCCTTGTTTTTTCTATATTGTTTACCAAAAGGTTCACTCTTAGACTAAACTGGAGTTTAACGAGATCAAATTTAGAATTTGAACTAAAATTATATAACTGTAGATTTATAATGAAAATTTTTAAACTGATAAAATGTGCTTCGATAGCGTAAGATTGATTTATTATTTGAGTTTATCTATACTTAATAGTGTAATATGCCTTATTAAATGATTATAGGCTGTTTATAAAACAGTTATGGAATCTCCCCTGATCATTACATATACTGTATCAGATCATCCTTTGACATATATAAGCGTGATTATGAAATCGAGTCTGAAGAGGTGAATATGATTCTGAAAGTTAATAGATAAGAGATAAAGATCATTTTACTAAATTCATCTTGAAGCGTCATCTGCAAGAATGATATAATGAAATATCTGTCACAAATTGCATTCTATTAAAATATGAGAAACAAGATGCTTTTTACATCACTCAAAAATAATTAAATTTTATTTCCTTAAGAAATAAAGATAATATTTTTGTCATAGAGATGATACGTATATATATCTAACTTAATCTCGGGGGAGAGGGCAACATTTTAGATAGAATTTAACAATGTTCTCAATAAATAGTTTATTATTGTTAATTATTAAAATATCTACTCTTCAAAATTATAACTCTTTATATAGTTTTGGGAGGTGAAAAACTGTTAAGAAATATGTGGTAATACACCACAGTATTATAAAAAGTTATTAAATTTCATCCTATGCAAAATACCTCCATTAATCCTTTGGTAACAACAATTTTAATTAAAAATTTACGGGAAAGTAAAATTTTACTTCTTACCGTTAGTTTTCAAGGTAAATTTTTTCCCTCTTGTTTGTTAAATCATTAATGAACGAAAAGAAATGGATTTGAGGATGAATAGAGAAAAATTTCACAATTTTTTTTAAAATCTCTATATTTTGAACTCTAAATCCGTCTTTAAGGATTAAATAGTTAATTATCTCTAACATTACACCTAGTTCGTCATGCCTATACTTCTTCAAGTATTCAAAAAAATAAATTAGCAATTTCTTATAACCTCTTGCATTATTTCCGATTTTTGCACTAGAGAGCTTGTTAAAAAAAAATTCTTCTTGGAAAAAAATATTTCTTTCACTAGAAATAGTAAAAGAAGAGTCGTAATCATATTTTTCTTTTATATTAAAGTCATTTAGTATTTCAGTAAACTTGTAAGTGAAAGATTTAAGGAAATTTTTGGATCAGATGGATTTTTTCGCCCAATGGGCGAAAATATCGTTATCGTTTTGGGCGAAAAAATGTTTTATTTTTTTTTTAAATTATGACCCCAAAAAATATCAATTGATGAAATAGAAATAGAATTGACGAGAATGAATATCTTTGATCTTAGTAAGGTCTTAAGAGACGTAAAACTCTTAAAAAAGATTCAAAAATGCGATAATTGTAATGTTCCTATGATCGAAAAAAAATACAAGCAGTCTAAGGAAAATGTTGTTTGGAGATGTGATACCAAGAACTGTATTAAGCACAGAGTTGGGGTTTTAATAAGAAAAGGTGGCTTTTTTCTATGAATTTAATCTCACTATATTGCAAATCATAAAAGTCTTACTCAGATGGTCTATAAATACGTTTCAGGTAGCTGTTTGTACTGAAATGAACATTGATTGGAGAACTTATAAGTAAATTTATGAATATTGTAAAGTTATACGATAAAAGAAAAGTTTAGCTAGGGGCCCAGGTTCTTTAAATTG
>CAKJTV020000316.1:0-15952 GCA_917862395.2 Heliconius sara
GCAAACGCAGAATAAAAAAAATATTATAGGTGTTATGCGGACGAAGCCGCGAGTGGGCTGCTAGTCATTTATAAAATCAATAATTTGGTAAACCTTTTACGCATAAACTTCTATTTCTGTCTTTTCACAATTTTTTTAAATTTTGATATAGAACATTCTCGGACAATGTGTGCTTATAATAAGATCCCAGAGGATCCTATTATAAAAGCATACGTATTGTCACACAAAAGAATTATGGATTTCATGCAATTGAGTTACAGAAGCGATAAGTGTAATTTAAGTATATCACGAAATTTGGTACAATCATTATAATAATATTTTTCTTAACATACATAACATTTTCAAAAACAAGTAAGTAAGTGTCCCTCTGCCTAACCTACTGTGTGGGGGATACAGCGTGAAGCTGATTTATTTTTTTTAATTAAATATTTTAATTTATGGAACCCAAAGCTTAGCATATACAACATATTCTATGTACGCGCCTATATTATTTTAGTACCTATCCCTAACCCTTTTTGTTAAAATAACCTGCGCTCATGATTAACTTTATTCCGTTTATTCCATTTTTGAAAATTAGTCTTGATTTTGAATACGGTAATTAATTTAAGATAAAAAAATATAGCTTATACATATATGTACATAGAAGAACCTATTTGTTTAAAGAATGTATATTTGTCACACACGCGTTAAGTTCTGAAGAAAATCGCTGTTTTAAATTATTTCAGATAAAGGCAAAGTAGGTGTGACTTATCACTTGATCTTTTAGACAAGCTCAGTTTGCATTTAATCAACTAAATGTTCTGTGCATTTAGTTAAAGCGTTGGTAGTCGTCGTACGCCGTGATTTTTTTAAATATCAAAGCGTACGGAATTTTATTTAATTTAACACTTAATACACTTAATATGAATAAAAAATAGATAAAACCTCTTTTGGAATGAATGAAATACACAATTTGATAATTTTTATCATTATTGATCATCAAAAACACAGCTATTACAATGTATATATGCTAAAAATACATTTTTTTATCAGATTCTTCATTCGCCAAGATATTAAAAACCATACCATGTTCCTCTATTGGACATAATCCACTGACTTGCGATCAAAAATACCTACATTTACCTTACCTTTCACTTAAACGTTATCTTATTAACTTAATTAAATTTAACTCGACCAACAAAAGCAACTTTCTTGAGAAAAACATACAAGTTCAGATCAAATTAATCAAATATAATAGATCAAGTCCAATATTTGGCTTCTTCGTTCAATCAATAAATATTTCCCGGTAAGGGAACACTCAGCTGTACCTTTCAGTAATATTAATAATAGACAGTGATTTGCAAGTATTGTCAAATTGGGGCAAATTGTAAGTGAAACCTATATTATCTTACTATATTATAGTAAGAAAATATTGGTTTTATTATTAATTTATTAATAACAATTTTTCAACAATAAAAAAACTAGTTAACGTATTTTCCCATAGCAGTGTAGAAATACAGAATCTCAACCGAGTATTCAGACAATCCATAGCGAAATAATTGGTTATATAAAATTAACAAAATTTAGTGTTAAAACACCGTTTCATACTTTCTGCCGAATTTTCGAGTATCAGTCATTGAGTGACGCAACTCAACACCGTGCTTTGCCCGCTTTTACATATATTTCTGTGTTAAAGGACTAGCCGGCAAACCATGAGCAAGCTGTACTTAATTCTAATGAATTGTTTTTATATATGATTATGTTGCTTTTTATAGAAAATAGCATCACACAATTTTTTGCCTTCTATTATTCTTTTGAACTGGATAGAGAGACACTTAGTCCCTCTATCCATTTCAGTCAAAATTACTAAATGTACAGACAAAATATTTTTACCGTCTTATTATATATAGAGATAATTTTGAAATCGGTTTCAACTTTTTTTTTTAAACAGATATATAGACAAGTTGAGGCCTTGAGTTTTCATTTTAGAAATATTTTATTTTATATTCGTATATATACGTCTATGTATACGTCTAGTTTGTTTGTATTAATACATTATTATTTTCTTTCAGTTTGTGTGCGAAGAAAAAACATAAAAACTGAGGTAAAATTTTCTTAAATCTTGACTTGCTTATCTTATTCGTTTGTTTCTCGAGTGCTCTTAGTGCATCACAAAGAGAATTTACAGAGACAAATTACTCGGATTGTTTACTTTTCTAAGACGTTCCTTACTAAGTGATGAGATCGAATACCGCATATTGGCATATTAATTAAACTTTCTGAATTAACACTTCACTTCACTCACGGTCTCTTACAAAATTTATTTAATACGGTTTTAATGATTCAATAGTATTTTTGTTACAGCAGAGTAAACAAAGACATCTTAATATTAAGACAATTCAGTTCACCTTTCGCTCTCAATTATTAAAATTCTTTGCCTTGTTACTAGACAGAAAAAGAATTAAATCATTTAAATCATTCCCCAAACAGAATCGAACCCACAACTATTATGCTCACTTTGAGACGCGACTCTTCTCTTCCACGGTGGCTTAATAGTATTAGCTTCACGCTACATTCCGCACATAGCAGGATAGGCAAAAGCAACCTGGGAGCTTAATGTTAAGACACTCCGTTCCTATTAATACACAACTGTTCCCCACTTTCCGCTGTATTCTGGAGGTGAAACTGACACATCGTGCTTTTGTCTCCCTAGCAGGAAGCGAGGATATGAATTAAGAAGGCCGGCCAGATGGCCTCTAAGAGACCGTGAAGGCGTGCTACGAAGACAAACGTTCTTATGACAGGGGTAAATTTACACTCATAATAATCATTTGGTACAAATTAACTTCAGATATGACATCTTAAAAACAGCTTCACGTTGTATCTCGCATGAGGCAGGGTACCCAGAGGGAACCTAGTCTTAAGATACTTCGTTCCCCACATTCTGCCAAATTTTTCGCGCTAATACGTGTTTGGTGGCGGAACTCAACGTCGGACTCGGCTTGACGGCGGAGTAAAGAAATAAATAATATTTAATTCCTTCGACAGGAGATAGAAGCTACAACCGTCGCGTTATAATCACTCCTTGCACCTCTGTGTCATTACGGCCTCGACATATTATAATAACGTTACTTTAAATACCAGTTTCGTTTATAAAAAAAACAATAAGACGTCAACTTTTTGTTTGAAAATAAAATACAAAAGTCTTTCGAGAAAGTCAATACGAGAACGAAATTGATAATCGAGTATCGTACACTTTGCTTCTTTAGCTCGAGTACGTTTCGATACTAACAAGTAACGACGTGCGCCAGCATATAAAGGAAATTAAGACAATGAAACTTGAAATCCTATCCTAAGCTTTCACTACATAGGAGATAAAAAATATAAAAGTAGGTGTTATATAATATTAGGTATTTTACTTTTTACTTGGTTGTTATTTGGTTCTTCATTAATTAATATTATTAGGTCAGTCGTGGCGCAGAGGCACAAAGTGTGACTGTAAACCAACTGGTTGTGGGTTCGATCCCCACTCGAGGATATAAATATTTACTTAGATTTATATTTCCATTTCGCTCTGCTGTCGAGGCAAACCGCGCGTTGAGTTCGGCCACTCAACACTCAATGCCTCCAGAATTCGGCAGAAAGTGGGGAACGGAGTGTCTTAACACTAGGTTCCCTTTGTCTACCCTGCTGTGTGTGGGATACAGAATGAAGCTGATTATTATTTAAAAGCATCATAGAATTTGATACCGTGTCATACCTGTGATCATAAACTACCCAAAGTACATAGTAGTACATTTGTATCTATAAAACAGTATCTAATAAATTAAGATCGAAAAATTTCATCTTAAAATAGTTGTCAGATATGCTTTCAGGTAATTTGCCCCTTAAAGTACGTCATTTTATATTGCATATTATTTGCCGTGTAAAAGAACGCGAGAATATTTACGATGGCAGAAAATCGGTCCAATGAGAGTAAGAGTCTAGGAGTATGAATACGGAAAGAACTTATAAAAGTTGTATAAAATTAACAATAAATATAAATGACCTATCAATTTTCACTTTTCGAAAGTTTTTCTTTGCTTATATTGTAAGTTCTCACTCACTTCGTGCCAAATTTCTTTACTGTAGGTTCACGGGAAGTGATCTATAGATTAGACAAAAACAATCCATAAATGCCTTTTGATTGTGTTGACTTCAAAGCGTCAATTTGTTGCGATGTTTAAATAATTAGAGCTTTTTTGTCCATCTATCCGCCTGTCAAGTATCACTTGACAGGCGGATAGATGGACAAAAAAGTGATCCTATAATAGTTCTGTTTTTTTTCATTGAGGTACAATATACCCTAAATAATTAATGCAAAGTGGATGAATATTGTAATTATTATGAAATAGGAAAATATAATAATATGTTCTTGTTAAAAGAGACGAAGTCTCTCTTTGAATTTCGAACTTCACGATTCGTCTAGAAACTTGAAAAGCCACTTTAATTTCATTCATGCCTTTGTAATATAAATCCTAATATTAAATTGAGAAACTAGTACACATTTCTAGAAACATCACAGACATTCGTTAATTATTAATTTTATAAATGTATGTTAATTATTTTTTGAAAATTTTCCTTCTTTAACAGGAATCAATTAATTACTTATTATCTTACTAAGATCAAAGATTTGGATCGTAACACAGTATGACGTATTATAAAATGAAAAGTGACGCGACGCTAAGCGATACCGTAGCAGTATGCCAGTAAGTGCCTACGTGACACACTCACCCGAGCACTCTAAGCTGAACGTTTCTTTATTTTATTATAATAATATTAAAATGTGTAAATATTTATAATTATTTATAAAAACTGTTCATATAAATAAAACCTTTTATCTCATGCCTTCGTGAATAGAATATAGACAAATAAAAAATATAATCAACTTCACGCTGTATCCCGCACACAACAGAGTAGGGAACTCCGTTTCTCACTTTCCGGCGATTTCTTTTTTTTTTATGGAAAAGGACAAGGCAAACGCGCGTTCGGGTCACCTGATGGTAAGTGATTACCGACGCCCACGGCCCCGTGCAACACCAGAGGAGCTACAGGTGCGTTGCCGGCCTTTAAGGTGGAGATAGACGCGCTTTTTGAAGGTACCCATGTCATATCGACCTGGAAACACTGCCGCGGGTAGGCCATTCCACAGTTCCGTGGCGCGTGGAAGGAAGTTCCTACGAAACCGCACTGTAGTAGATTGCCACGTATCCAGGTGGTGTGGATGATATTTTAACTTATGATGTACTGTGTGGTTAGAAAATTCGGCGGCAGGTAACAGGTCAAACAGTTCTTCAGAACACTCCCCATGATAAATGCGGTAGAGTACGCACAGCGAGGAGACGTCTCTACGCAAAGCCAAAGCCTTTCACAGATCATTGGGTCCCCAATGATTCGAATGGATCTCCGGTGTATGCGATCAAATGGTTCAAGCTGATACTGGAGTGCACCGGCCCAGAGATGAGAACAGTACTCCATATGAGGCCGAACCTGGGCCCTATATAGGGCCAATCGGCGTTTTGGCGTGAAGTACCGTCTCGCTCTGTTGATGACCCCCAGTTTCGTCGAGGTCAACTTGGCCTTGCTTTCCAGATGATTGCGATACTGGCAGTCACTCGAAACATTGAGGCCCAATATACTGATACTGGGCGCGGCTGTAAGGGGAGTATTTTGAAAGACTGGTGATACGATAAATGGGTTTTTTTTTGTGGTTAACGCGCAAACTTGTGTCTTCAGGGGGTTAAACTGAACTAAGTTCCTTTCACCCCATGAGGAAACATTGTCGAGGGACGCCTCGACAGAAGACACAAGTTTATTTCGGCACTGTTCAGCGTTGATTTCTGTGTTGAGTGGCGGAACTCAACGCCGCGACTTGCTTCGACACCAGAGCGAAGAAATGAATAAATATATATTTAATTTCCTCGAGTGAGAATCGAACCTACAACCAATCGATTTTACAGTCACACTTTGTGCCCCTGCGTCACAATAGATATAAACAAGCAGACAAGCATTTTTATTGTCCAGCAATTTTGCAGCACTATTTAATATTTAATATATATGAACTCTCTTTCAAAGATTTTTAGACTGAAAATCCGAAATAGGTATATTATATTTTTCAGTAAGAAAATAATATTTTTTTTAACATTTTAAACTGTTATTCCACATATTCCACATATAAGGAAAGAATAATAGTTATTTAGAAAACGTACAAAAATTTGAACGTAGCGGGACTCGAACCCGCGCATCCTGGAAACCTCCTGTTTAATTTACTTAATTAGTCTACTAGTTATATTTTCCACATATTTTTATGTCTACCAGAGTAGCAATTCTTTTAAAAAAATTAACGTTTTGCATCTCGAAATGTCCAACAAAAGTGATAACTTAAACTAATCTAAGTTGAACCATTTTGTATTAAAGTGAATAACTTGAGAAGAACTTGGTTATTATTTAAATTTTATGTGAGTACATGAACATGAAAATGTTAGGAAAAGTTATTTATTAATAAAATAATTTCTTTATGATAAAATATATTTTATTCTCAGTTAGAATTCTTGCATACGTACATAAGAATTTTGTGTATGTACGAGTACGTCATTATTATCGTTAGCTAATCCTGAGGCCGGTCGTGGCGCGAGGGCACAAAGTGTGACTGTAAAATCGATTGGTTGTGGGTTAGATCTCCATTCGAGGGAATGAAATATTTATTTACATTTATATTCTCATTTCTTCGCTCTGGTGTCAAGGCCAAGCACGGTGTTGAGTTCCGCCACCCAACACGCAATGCCTCCAGGACTCGGCGGAAAGTGGCGAACGGAGTGTCTTAACACTAGGTTCGCTCTGCTTACTCTGCTGTGTGCGGGATACAGCGTGAAGCTGATTTATACTACAAAAGTAACAATTGGCATTTAGTTTATATGCTCACTGTAAACTGTACATATCTATCGTTCACTAAGCATTGAGTCATGGGAAGAGTGGTGAAAAAAGCGTCTGTCCGAATGACTTCAAAGACGTCTTATTTATTTGATTGTTGATAAATATACGTATTTTTAAAGTACAATTGTTCATAGTACTAACTACAAAGTAAACTAAATTGAATTGTTGGTGAAGATTACCTTCGTAACAGTCTAGCTTAATTCGTATTTATTTAACACAGTGTTAAAGAATGACTTAATATTCAAAGAAATATTTTGAATAGGTTCTTCACTCCGTTCGTTCGTTTATGTTATTAATTTTTTTTTATGAAACATATAAAAAAATTAACTTTTGGGAGCAACCTTGGGAGCACAAAAATTGTGTGTCAAGAAAAAAAATGCTCTTACACCGTTTATAAAAATATCACTGTTGCACTAGACTAGACATTGGACTATTGCACCTGTATGTTGCATGTATGTATGTGCCAAGGGCATGTTAGGGTACATACCTCAATATTCTTATAAGATAACTTTGTTGTTTGTCCGCTGTCAAGACTTTTGTACAAGATCGGTTAAAGGTTAGATACCTCAATGTTCAAGTCTATATTCCCTTAGAGCACAAAAAATCTATCTTCTAAATCATCATAACCAAATGACGATGAAATATGAGGGTTTACGCTTCGTTTTTTGTCGCATTTTCTATCATAACTATAGGGTACTTCCCGTTGATATACAATTACGAAATTTGTTAAGAAGTTAAAACTTACGGCACGTATAAAGGAAAATTCCAAAATATTTTTTCATAAATTGATTACTTATTATATTTGTTTCACAGAAAAAAAACCATTAGTTACAAATTTTAATCTGTACTTAATTTGATACAAAATGACAACTTAATTAGTTATTCTTTTGGTGTATCTCCATTCATGAAACTGGTACGAAACTCTCGGATCACGAGTACGACTGGAACTTGACCGAAAATGTTGATTATTTTATAGATGCCTAAAAAAGTGCTTTCTATATTCTGTATATTCTGTATACCAATTACATATTAGGAATTGTTAATTTTATTTAGGAGCTAATATAAGTTATTTTACAAATAATATCGTGAATACTTATCCAAATCAATTATTTAATAATTAAGGCTAATAGCTATATTTCTTAAATGAATAATCATGTAATTCAAGCGGGCAAAGCCGTGAGCGGAATAGCTGTAACGGACAAATATCAGTTGTGGATGGTAGGTATAAGTAATATTATCTTTCTATTTAAATGATGTGAAGCTCGGAGCAGTGCCCGAGATTTACGACCATACGTGTAAGCTTCAGGGATCCATTTTCGTTATAACAGCATTCAATGCTCCAGCCCAGTGGAATTATAAGTAAATGTTAACCACATTCATAATTACAATAATAATTAATTATTTAAATAATCCGAATAGTCGAGATAATGTGGCAGAGTACGAGTAGTGCTCAGAACCACACCAGAGCCAAGACTGCCCGTAAAATGCCCGTGCGGTCTATTAAAGGACCGCTTACAAATAAGTTGTAGGGTAGAATGAATAAGAATTGGTGACGCTATCGCGTTTCATTGTAAGAGGTATAATCAAAATTCGTTAAAATTAATATAATTGCTTTAATACAATCATTAATTTTAAATATTTAACTGTATTTACATTATTTTAAACATGCATGTTATTAATTAATGCAGTTGACCTTTATAGTTGAAGTGAAATGTACAGAACGTATATTTTAACATAATATATTTTAGGGGAAGCACGCTCAGCGGCTATGGAAATTGAGAATTTACATTCAAAATATTTCGGAAAAAACTTTTAACTATCTAAAACTTTTTTTGTTGTGGATTCGATTTCACTCGAGGAAATGGAATATTTAATCCTTTCATCTCATCGCTCTGGTGTCGAGGCAAACCGCGTTTGAATTCTTTAAAGATTTAAAAGTTTTATATTTCAAATCCTAGCATTCTACTGGCCTTACTAACGATGTTGTCTATGTAAATCACTAATATAAGCTCCTTATCAAAGATAATCGCTTGTACTGTACCAATAGGAGATCCCTCTCTGTTATATTTAGTGTATATATAGTTTTTGATATCTTAGATAAATACTAAATTCATACTCGTTTCTCATTATAAAAATAAAATCAGCTTCGCGTAATCGCTGTATCCCGCACATAGCAGGATACGCAGAGGGAACCTAGTGTTAAGATACTCCGTTCCCCATTTTCTGCCGAATTCTGGAGGCATTGCGTGTAAAGTGGCAGAACTCAACGCAGCGCTTTGTCTCGACACCAGAGCGAAGAAATGGAAATATAAACTTAAGTAAAGATTTCATCTCCTCGAATGGGAATAGAGCCCACAACCAGTCGGTTTTACGGTTCGTCACGAGTGGACTCTCATAATAAAAATGTTAATACCATATATGATAATATGTCTTTGGTACAATATTTTAAAGTTAATTGCTTTCGAAGTGCTAAGAAGAGCCTTTTCGGAGTTCTATTTTAACTAAAAATTCTTTTATATCTCGCTTTTGTTGAATTTCAAGCTAGGATTGCACTTTAGATCCATTTAGAGACTCTTTGATTAGATTTCACAGAAACAGCAAAAGCGGAACGTCTCTAAAGTTTTTTTTAATTATAAAACAAATTATGTTTATTTTTTTATTATTTTTTCAATTTATCTCTTTTATAAACAAAATTCTTCCTAAGAACTATAACATTATTGAAACCTGTCTTTTCTTAATTTACGAATTAAAATCATGTAGAGGTACATGTTTCGTCAATTATATATGTATATAATTAATAAATTTTGTATACTAATCTCAATTTTTGAATGCATGCATTACCTTAAAAGGTAATGTATTTAGAGATACGGAATTTAGAATAAGGCAACTGTAATTGTAAAATGTATTTAATATAATTCCCGGTTGCTAAGGAAGGGTTATACTTTTCGCGCGTATCTTATATGTATTAGAATGTATGTGTGTACGTAATATTCTTTATTACCTCATATCTCCAGAACCGCTGAACGGTTTTACATAATTGAGGTGTTGTTAGATTCATCTTAGCAGCCCAAGTGGTCTTGGGTGTCGTTAAAAATAAATAATCATACCACAATATGGGTATCAAATTTAGGAGCTCAATACAAGAATTTAAAAAAGGTATAATAATAATTATATAAATCATTATATTTATATTTCATATAATAATAATGAAAATAATACAATGAGAAAGTTGAAAAATATAAACTTTGCTCTTTTACGCTTTGAAGCCGGTGGAGTTCTAATGCGACGTGACTGGGAAAGCGAAAAAGGAACACATCCCTAACAACTCAGCATCATTTCAACGCCGCACAAGCTACGTCAACGTCTTATACGCTTGTTACAACTTATTGATGTTGTTAGCATCGCTGCAGGAAGATTTACAATTTTTCGCGATTCTAAGACACTAGTTATACAAATATGACACTAGTCCATAGGGTTTTAAACGTTTTGAGTCTTTCGATGTTCAATTCCCACGCTAGTTAACTGTTGTAAAAAATTCCATCATTTACCCATTTTTAAACAGATTATGTATGCATCGTTTTTGCTGCATAAATCAGCTGAGAGAGGGGACGGAAGTGTCTTGATAGCCGTTCGTTCCCAATATGATTTAAAGAATAATAAAAATATAAAATATATAGTACATCTTTTTTTAGCTTCATGCTGTATCCCGCACATAGGAGGGATTAAGCCATTTTTGTGCCTTGTTGCCAGAGCTATAAATGAAAATATTAAAGATTTCATGGGAATTGACCGCGTGGGAAACGATTGCATATTTACGTCCTTTGACGCCTATATAGCAGATTCTCATTACAAATTTTTACAATTCTTACAACAATAATTACAAGAAAAATTGTTAAATAAATTTAAAGTAACAAATACCTTTAAATTTGTATCAGTCAAAAATAGAATACATATTAATAAATAAAAGAAAGAAAATAATTTTAATGTATTAATTGTGTTTTATTAGAAATTCTTATGTTTTTATTAGGTTGTAATTTTGTCAGAAAGGTTCTAGTTGTCCTTGTCATTTATTCAAAACTAATCAATATATAAAAATAAATTAAAAATTAAATTAGCTTCACGCTATATCCCGCACACAGCAGGGTAGGCAGAGGGAACCTAGTGTTAAGACACTCCGTTCCCCACTTTCTGCCGAATTTTGGAGGCATTGCGTGTTGAGTGGCAGAACTCAACGCTGCGCTTTGCCTCGACACCAGAGCGAAGAAATGGAAATATAAATTTAAGTAAATATTTCATCTCCTCGAGTGGGGTTCGAACCCACAACCAGTCGGTTTTACAGTCACACTTCGTGCCACTGCGCCACGGCCGGCCTCACTAATCAATATATATATTGTTATTGCTATTTTTTGATATATGCAGAAATGCAGCTTAGAAGTAAGCTTAGAGATAAGCCGCATTTCTCCATTTATCAAAAGTTTTTGACTTTTGTTGACATTTTGGCAAAAATAAATTAACTTGGAAAAGTCTCATAACAATCTTAGGTTAATCTTAAGTTCAATTATTCATAAAATAAATTAAAAAGAAGAATTAACAAGAAATATATGCTAATGCATACTTTAAATAAAATTACACTTAGTAAAATGGCAGGTTTTATTGTTATTTTATTTACTTTTCTTTACTGCAATTGTTCTCAATGTCATCAAAACGTGTTATATGCATTTAGTTTACATTTAAAAAGATTTTTTATTCAATTGCTTAGCGCAGCGTTGATTTCCGCTACTATGTTATTTTAGAAATACATACTGATGTATATATAGGTGTTTCTAGTATTGCATAAAGACGACACTTACTTTTTGTATAAGTTCTGTGTTTTCTGATCTTTTTTTTATCATAGGAGTTGACTGGAAGACATCATGTTTCGGCATCATCCTGATCAGATTTTTTTCTTATCATTTTGTGTTTATTCATGCTGGTGTAATAAAATATTAAACAAATATATTATACATCATAAAAATTTAAGAGGACTTCCACGCCTTGTGTCTTTATAAAAGAAATTATATAATACGTGAGCCAGCAAATAATACAAGACGACAAGGTTTCATTACATCGTTTGAAAAGTCACTCCTACTCCTCCTACCGCTAACATAGTTAATTCCGTACTCCGTAGTTAATATTTATATATTTATTAAAATAATTAAAAAAAAATCAAATCAGCTTCATGCTGTATCCCGCACACTGTAGAGTAGGCAGAAGGAACCTAGTGTTAAGACACTCCGTTCCCCACTTTCTCCCGAATTCTGGAGGCATCAACGGCGCACTTACCCTCGAGACCAGAGCGAAGAAATGGAATGGAAATATAAATTTACAACGCCACTTATATATACGAGTATACATCGTGGGCTTAGATATTAGTGTAATAGATAGGTACGTGGAACGAGGAGTAACTTCCGTGTACTATGTAGATATTATTGGAATTAACTTGACTGTTGGATGAACTCTACTACTTGGACATATTAAATAATAATAAACAAATACTTTTTGTAATAATTTGTGTGACATTCGGTTTATATTATGTAGACCATTATCGTCGTGGCGCAAGGGCACAGAGTGTGACTTTAAACGCGACAGGTTGTGGTTTCGATTTCCAACAACGATTCGAACCGCGGCGTTGAGTTATGTTACTCAACACACAATGCCTCCCGAATTCAATGTAAAGTGGAGCATAGTTCCCTCTGCCTACCTTGTGTAGGTGTGAAATGCGTGAAGCTGAAACAATAAAACAAAACAAAAGTTAAAACCCATCCTGGTGGCATATTTCATAAATTATTAACAAGTTACGTTTGTAAACAGTACTTATTCTCTATACTGTACTAATTGTTCTTCTTATTAAGTAAGATCGTTTCCAGCTCTATATAGTATCCTCGTACTACATAATCTCACCGCCAACTCGTGTTTATTTCACCATACCGCTAAAACCTTTGGTAATTTTCATTTCATTGCTGCAACATATGTGCCTTGTGAATTTTATTGGGTTTTACTTTCTAACCAGTAACAAAATAAAAACAAATTTTATTAACCTGCTTTCCGTTTAAATAAATCTAATATAGCGTCTTCCGTTTAAATATATATAATATAATTCGATTTTGAATATAAAGTAACGTCGTCCTAGTACGACCGAATAAGCATAACATAACATACATTCAAATTATTATGAAACCTTGAATAGATAATACTAGCTTTTATTGTGAAAAAAATGCTTGGCGATGAATTATGATAGTGTTTTTCGCGTTAAGTTTGGCTAATATGAGAATTTGTGCCAGTTCACAAAATCTATTATATTGTTATTTGGCTTTGCCGTATTCGATTTATATATTATATATTGATATATATAATATATATTATATATTGATATATATAATATATATTATATATTTATATATTGATATATTCGATCTTAACTATATATAATTTTTTTCTTCAATTTCCGGGAGTCCGGGAGAGCTTAACCACTTTTTATATAAAATATTATAATTATTTGTTCATAAAGAAAGTATAGAGAATCTATTTTACATGTATACGTTGCTTTACTCTAATAGGTAAAAATAATCTTTTTAAGCTTGAGTTATAATATTTTTGTTTACTAAACCCACACAATAATTACCTTGTTTTACCATTTCTATCAAAAAATAAATAATATAAGAAGATCTTATGTTTTTAATAATTTCAAAATATAAACAATAACAAACTGTTTGAACAGATATGATAGTCCCTATTTTACAGGACGGAAGCGTTAGCGCTCCTTTTACGGGAACAGCGAATAAGGTAAAATAATTCAAATCCATACCTAAAGAAATTAATCAAGATAGCTTAGACGTCGGATTTTTTTCATTTCACGATGTTTATCCACACCTGTATATCGTGTGACGCAGTTACGAATAGATACCAATAACACAAACACATACTACACAAAAATATTATTAAAGGTTAATCAACTTAGTAGCCAATACCTATGACTCGATTTCGGTATGAGGCGTACATGGCGGTCTTCCTTTGATAGATTTATGTCTGCGTGCGTTTTATTTATTTTATTTGAAAAAATCTCTTTTTATTTTTGGGAAAAAAAATGTATTAGGCTTTTATAGAGTAGTTAAAACTGTGGTTTCATATAAAGTGGTGTTGACAAATACACTCTGTATAGTATATTAAATGAAACTAATTTAACCGGATTAATCGCGTATATTTAAGATTTTTACATTTTGGAAACCCGACGTTTCGAACACTTTGCAATAGTCCGTGGTCACGGGTAGACTCTAGTGTTCGAAACGTCGGGTTTCCAAAATGTAAAAATCTTAAATATACGCGATTAATCCGGTTAAATTAGTTTCATTTAATATGTGTAATAATCGTGAAAATCAAAGAACTTATTACACTCTGTATAGTGTTTGTCCCTCCGTATCCCGCATGTAGTAAGGCAAGCAGAGAGAGCCTAGTGTTAATACACTCCACTTTCCAGTTTCCGGTGACCTATGACAGTATATTATGACTGAATAAAACAATAAATTTTATTTCATGTCAGCATATCCTCGCCGAATAGATAAAATTATCTCATTTATACTATATAAAACCTCCTTCGTGCGGTTTCAATACAAAGCTACATGGATGTAATTGCGGTAATGCTCAGGTTCTCAACCATACACGTTCTATTATAATCTATTGTTCTTAATAAAAATACTTGCTATCATTATATCAATATAATATATTATGAGAATAATGTAAAATAGTTTAAATTATATAATTTAAGTTTATCAATGTACTGGACATACTGTTATGTCGTCCATATAAAGTCGCGGAGGGACTCCAGGGAGATGGCTAGACTATAAAAAAAACTGAACCTTCCATTCTACAATATGGGATAAAGAACACTCCACTTTCCACTTTCCGGTGAAATGTGGAGGCATTACGTGTTAAGTAGCTGCGCCACTACTGGCCTCTACTAATCGATACCTATTTTATAAATATAATTTTTAATTATTTTTTATGAAAAAAATGCTAATTATTTGTGATTTTTTTGTCTTTATCAAAAGTGTAGTAAATAAATAATTATCTTAATTTGTATTACAATAAAACATATACATAATCGACAATTCTAAATGCTTACCTATGACAGTATATAATGACTGAATAAAACTATAAATTTTATTTCATGTCAGCATATCCTCGCCGAATAGATAAAATTATCTCATTTATACTATATAAAACCTCCTTCGTGCGGTTTCAATACAAAGCTACATGGATGTAATTGCGGTAATGCTCAGGTTCTCAACCATACACGTTCTATTATAATCTATTGTTCTTAATAAAAATACTTGCTATCATTATATCAATATAATATATTATGAGAATAATGTAAAATAGTTTAAATTATATAATTTAAGTTTATCAATGTACTGGACATACTGTTATGTCCTCCATATAAAGTCGCGGAGGGACTCCAGGGAGATGGCTAGACTATAAAAAAAACTGAAACTTCCATTCTACAATATGGGATAAAGTTTACATTTGAAAATGTTCTGCAGAGGTTCTTAATTATATTATATTATTTGAATGAAATTATTAACAATTTAGTATATTCCACTATGCGAAAACATACAGTAAAAATATATTTTTATATCTTTTAAGAGAGGTGTCATTTTAGAACCAAATGAAAGTTTTAAAATTAATTCATTGAACAATATACGAAATTAAAGTCAATGTTTATATTTAGTTGCTAAATTTAACCATTTCACTCGCAATAACTATAGTATACTTTTATTAATCGTCTAGTTTACTAATTGCAAAACGTTATAAGATCTGATAATAAGCTGACTGTGTTTATGTAGTAGTATGTATCTATATAACAATTTAATATATATTTTATTGTATTAAACATTAAAGAACCAAGAATACAATAATAATATACTAACAAGTCTATTGAAATAAACTATGAAGATCTATTTAAATA
>CAKJTV020000317.1:0-47079 GCA_917862395.2 Heliconius sara
GATGAGACGGCGAAACGTCAGCACAGCTGCGCGTTTGGCCGTACACAATGCAGTTTAGGTACCGACCCTGTTATACGGCAGCGAAACGTGGGTATTACAGAAGAAGAATGAAAGAAAGATGAATGCTGTGGAGATGCGATCTCTTCGTAGGATATGCGGAGTCAGCCTAGCTGATCGAATCTGCAATGAAGAGGTACACAGAATGGCAGGTACCAGCGAGGATGTCACGGTGAGAATGAAGAAGAACGTGCTCAGCTGGTTTGGGCACGTCGAACGAATGAGCGAGGAAAGAATGGCAAAAAAGATTTATGATGGAAAAGTGAGTGGTAAGAGAGGTAGGGGGAGACCTCGGTTGACCTTCGAAAACACAATATCAAAGATACTGGAGGAAGGTCACGTAAAAAGCATGAGGATCCCCCGGAGGGCATGTATGAAGAGGTTGATGACAGTGCACGAGGCGAAAGAGGTATGTAGAGACCGTAGCGTTTGGCGCTCCGTTCTCTCTGACTACCCCGCTAGGGATAAAGCGTGAAGCTAAGTTAAGTTAAGATATCTTGCACGTTTTGTTTTTAGATACTCAAGTCGACGTATTTTGTTCGCGTTTTCCATTCCGTACTGGGTCACATAATAAGTTCTTTGATTTTCACGATTATTACACATATTAAATGAAACTAATTTAACCGGATTAATCGCGTATATTTAAGGTTTTTACATTTTTGGAAACCCGACGTTTCGAACACTTTACAGTAGTCCGTGGTCACGGGAAGACTGAGGTGGCATTCGTCTGTCAGTTGATATAATTATCATATCAAACTACCGCCAGCGATTTCTTAATTGCCTCGCGTACTGCCCTGGATTCCTGCAGAATGAGCTGATAGTATCTTGCCCTCTGGTATGGTGGGTTTGAGACTTCAATGATTTTATGAGTGGGTCCCAGGTGGTAGAAAGTTTCCAGCCATCCTCTCTATTGAAATTAGGATGTTTTTGTATTTCAATAGCCTCACGGATCATCCGAGGAATGAATCAGTTTTCCTTAGCGAGGATTTGAGGATTATCAAACCTAATGTAGTGGCTGGGTTTATCCGCAGTATGCTCACACACAGCTGACTTCGATACATGCCCATTCTTGATATCTGAGATGTGTTCCTTCACCCTAACACCGATGCTTCTCTTTGTTTGACCAATGTATGATAAGCCACAATCACAGTCTAGTTTGTATACACCTGCACTCTGTAAAGGAATATTACTTTTTATTGGTCTCAAGAATTGGCTCACTTTCCTGTTAGGCTTGAATATGGTTTTTATTGAAGCTCTTCTTAAAATGTTGCCAATCCTGTCTGTAACCCCCTTCACATATGGTAGAAATGCCGGCTGTCTCTCTACTGTGGGTGGCTTGTTGGTATTCTACTTTATACTGGACACCGACGAGTATATACAAAAAATGTCAATATTGCTATCGGATCAAAAAACGTATAAAATTGTTGATAAAGACCCTACAACAAAAATACTTAAAAAGACATCCGATTTAATCAAAAAACACGCGAAAACATTACATCTCGACATTAAATCTCTCGTGCCTAGTTGTGTAAAACCTCCAAAGTTGTATGGGTTACCAAAAATACACAAAAAAGATGTACCTTTTCGACCAATAGTCAGCCAAATCGATACGCCGACGTATAAGCTGGCTCAACATGTCGCCAAAGTACTTTCTCCACTGCGTGGCCACACAACATCTTGTGTCAGGGACTCTTACCATTTTGTTAGCGGACTGAAAGACCTTAAGTTAGCTAACAATGAAACCATGGTCAGTTTTGATGTCCAGTCACTGTTCACTAGTATTCCCATCAAGGACTGCATCAAGATTGTCAAAAAGAAGCTAGAGGATAACCATATGCCTATAGAATACCTTGAACTTTTGGAACATTGCCTCACATCTGGATATCTTATGTTCAATCAAGAATTCTATTTACAAATAGATGGCATTGCTATGGGTTCGCCTGTGTCCCCGGTAATAGCAGATATATACATGGAGGACTTTGAGGAGATGGCTCTTAGCTCTGCACCCTGTCTACCTAGGATATATATGCGGTACGTAGATGACACTTTCACCATTTTACCTACGGACAGTATTTATATATTCTTAAACCACCTCAATTCTATTAACGACAATATTAAATTTACAGTAGAATTACAGGCAAATAATTCCCTAGCTTTTCTAGATGTTTTAGTCATTAGAAATCCCAATGGCACAATAGGCCACACAGTATATAGGAAACCCACGCACACCAATAGATACCTCAATGGTGAATCTCACCATCACCCTATACAGTTATCTACCGTTGGCAAATCTTTGTTTCAGAGAGCCCATCACCTCTGCGACGCTGAACACCTAGGGGACGAGCTTCGCCAGGTGAAGAATACTCTTCATCAGAACAAGCTGCCAGTTCCCCGCCAGCGTTCTCAGAATACCAACAAGCCACCCACAGTAGAGAGACAGCCGGCATTTCTACCATATGTGAAGGGGGTTACAGACAGGATTGGCAACATTTTAAGAAGAGCTTCAATAAAAACCATATTCAAGCCTAACAGGAAAGTGAGCCAATTCTTGAGACCAATAAAAAGTAATATTCCTTTACAGAGTGCAGGTGTATACAAACTCGACTGTGATTGTGGCTTATCATACATTGGTCAAACAAAGAGAAGCATCGGTGTTAGGGTGAAGAAACACATCTCAGATATCAAGAATGGGCATGTATCGAAGTCAGCTGTGTGTGAGCATACTGCGGATAAACCCAGCCACTACATTAGGTTTGATAATCCTCAAATCCTCGCTAAGGAAAACAGATTCATTCCTCGGATGATCCGTGAGGCTATTGAAATACAAAAACATCCTAATTTCAATAGAGAGGATGGCTGGAAACTTTCTACCACCTAGGACCCACTCATAAAATAATTGAAGTCTCAAACCCACCATACCAGAGGGCAAGATACTATCAGCTCATTCTGCAGGAATCCAGGGCAGTACGCGAGGCAATTAAGAAATCGCTGGCGGTAGTTTGATATGATAATTATATCAACTGACAGACGAATGCCACCTCAGTCTACCCGTGATCACGGACTACTGTAAAGTGCTCGAAACGTCGAGTTTCCAAAATGTAAAAATCTTAAATATACGCGATTAATCCGGTTAAATTAGTTTCATTTAATATGTGTAATAATCGTGAAAATCAAAGAACTTATTATCATCCCACCTACCAGCATACATATTATCCTTTATTAAAAGCACAATTTACTTACAAAGTAATCAAGTATCAAGTTCTTTTTTTTTACTTTTTCACTGTGAGAAATAAATAACTATGGAGTCAATGAAGCTTACAATTAATGAATTAAGTGAAGTTTTTAATAAAGGAATGGCTGAGTGCCAGCAAAATCTTCAAAGTTCATCCATTCTTGTGGTGAGTCCTACAACATTAAATATTGCAGCTCAGTTTAACACATTCAGAACTTTTGTTTTAACTGCTCTGGATAGCCTCCATAAACAGCTAGAGGTCCTCACTAGTAAATGTGATGCCTTGGAGATGAGGTCAAGGAGGAAAATCATCCTGATGCATGGTATACCGGAGAGCAAAAATGAGCATGTTGCCTCAGTTGCTGCTAAAGTATTTTCTGACCATTTTGGAATGCCCGATATCAATGCAAATCATTTTAGTCGCTGTCATCGTTTGGGTCGCATTAACAACAATAAGCCTAGGCCTGTGCTGATTAAATTCAAAGATGTTACATCTAAAAATAAGATTTGGTTTGCTAAAACAACTACTTTATTCCTCATGCCGGGGTCGCTGTGTTCGTAAGGGAGGTCCTAAGTTTCAGTCGTTTTACCCATTTTGAAGGTCGGGACCTGTCTACCATCTGGCTCCGTGTTGACTCGGACGATCGTGCCCGAGTCTACGCATGCCTTTACAGGTCCCACAGTGGTAATGCAGAAACGGATCGGCTCATGGAGCACTCAATCGGCTATCGACGATATGCTCTCACAGATCCCCTCCGCTGAGGTCGTGATACTTGGCGATTTTAATGCGCACAATGCCAGTTGGCTTGGATCACGCACCACCGACCACGCGGGGAGGGCTGCATTTGCCCTTGCTACGGCGAACGAATTGTCCCAATTGGTTGAGTCGCCTACGCGACTCCCGGACGTGGACAATCACAATGCCTCTTTATTGGACCTTCTGCTGACTTCACATCCGGAACAGTACCAGGTTGTCGTCGATGCCCTTTTGGGGTCTTCTGGCCACTGCCTGGTACGGAGTGTCGTGCCCATTAAGCGCAGCAGCTGCAGATCACCCGCAACTCGTCGCGTCTGGCACTACAAGTCAGCAGATTGGGATGGGATGCGTACTTTTTACTCATCTTATCCCTGGGGGCCGGTTTGCTTCTCTTCTGATGATCCTAGTACCTGTGCCGCTGCTGTTGCTGACGTGGTTCTACAGGGCATGGAACTTTATATTTCTAGCACTGTGGTGCCAATCGGTGGCAAATCACAGCCTTGGTTTGATACGTCTTGTAAGCTTGCTGCCTCTAGCAAACGCGAGGCATATCAAATCTGGGCTGAGGCACTGGTTACTAAGGATCCGGAGGTGAAAACCTCAAAAAGAAAGTATAATCGAGCCTCTAGGTTCTTTAAGCGGCAAATAGCCAGAGCAAGGTCCGAGCATATCGCCAAAATTGGCGAGAAGCTTGAGAGCTACCCGTCCGGAACTCTGGGAGTTCTGGGCGCTCTCAAAGGCGGCACTTGGCAACTTTAGCCAGCCTTCGCTTCCGCTATTACGCACGGGAAATGACATCTTGGTCCATACGGCAAAAGAGAAAGCCGATCTCCTGGGCGCTCTCTTTGCCTCAAACTCGACTTTGGATGACCAAGGAACGACGCCGCTCACCATCCCGCGGTCGCAGAGCTCAATGCCTGAGGTTAAATTTAACCAAACAGCTGTTAGGCGAGCCCTGTCCTCTTTGGACATCCACAAGTCGAGCGTGCCAGATGGCATCTCTCCCTTAGTGCTCCGTTCTTGTGCTCCTGAGCTGACACCGGTGCTAACGCGTTTGTTTCGGCACTCCTACTCAGTCGGCGTAGTCCCAGACTCATGGAAGAGCGATCTTATCCACCCGATCCCAAAGAAAGGCGATGGGTCCGATCCATCCAACTACAGGCCTTTTTTTTTTTTTTTTTTTTTTTTTTTTTTTCCGCGGGTAGGTGCAAAAGTAGCAACTGCTGTTCATAGAGCACTCTAAGATAATTTTTATAAAAACAGTTTTTATACATTATTTGATAGACAAAAGCTATGAACTAAGCCTTCTTACCTGCCAGCAGTGACAATCCTTTAAAAATATCCAGCACACTACAGGTGTATCAATAAATTCGGTGACCTTGTCTAACCTTGTGTACATTGTGAGTTCTATATTGTGCCTTCACTATAATACCAAGCAATGGAATCAATCAAGCACTCAATTGCAGAGTTGACACAACAATTCAATACTCAAATGGCTGAATTTCAAAAACAACTGGTTTCAACAAACAGTACGGCGAGTCCTCCTTCTAATTTAGCAATACAATTCAATATGTTTCGAACTTTTGTACTGACTGCTCTTGAGGCCCTCCAACAACAGGTTCAGCTTCTCACTAAGCAATGCGACAGCCTTGAAATGCATAGTCGAAGGAAGATTCTATTAGTGCATGGTGTTGCTGAGAATAAAGAAGACACTGCTTCTCATGTGATACAAGTCTTAACTGAACATCTAAAAATTCCAGAGCTTTGTATAGATGATGTTAGCAGATGCCAGCGCCTGGGTAAGACCTCTCCAGGTAAGCCGAGGCCTATTTTACTCAAATTCCGAGATCTGTCTGTGAGGAACCAAATCTGGTACTCCAAAACCTCCCTTAAAAGCACTGGAATCACACTCTCTGAATTTTTGACAAAATCCAGACACAATACTTTTATGGTGGCACGGCAGCGCTTTGGTATTTCCAAGTGCTGGACAAAGAATGGAAATATTATTATTATTGGTCCAGACAGTAAACACCACAGTATAGTCTCATGTGCTGAGCTAGATAAGATTGCTCCTAATACTGAAGCTCGAGAACAAGGGAATCCTATTTCTTCTTCGGCCAAATTAACCACGGCACCTAAGCAAGTCATCCGTACCAGGAGAATAATAAAAAAGTAATGATATGGTATGCTTCTCTGATCATGGCTTTCCAAGCTCGCCACAAAACGAGGGAATTTATGTTGTGTTGTCTGTCTTTTCTATATTGATAGTATTACATGTTTTCTTTCCCGTATTATTATGATATTGCACTCAATTCTCTTTTAATGTACTAGTTGATTCTATATTCTCATATTTATTTATGTATATTTTTACCTAAGTGGCTTGTACCCACAAAATTTTGTTTAAAACAAATATTTATCACTTTGTTAATAAACACTGTAATCACATCTGTCAAATGTCAGTGACAATTTGACAAGACAGTCAAAATAGATTATGTTATAACAAGTGTTATCGGTTGCTCACTAAGACCCGTTTCGTTACACGCATTCTTTTTTTCTTCTCTTTTATTATAATAATACTGCTGACAGGTGGATGAAGTTTAGGTATATTTAGTTTAATAACGTATTTAGAATTAAATATTTCTATATTTATTTGTCTAGTTTTGTATTTTATTATTATATTTTGTTATTTGCCAAATATTTAAGTAATTTCTTATTTTTTGTTATTTCTATATTATATATATATATATATATATATATATATATATATATATATATTATATATCTTATTTATAGGTTATATATTTATTGTTCGTAATGTATACTGATAACAGTGGCGGTAGCAGTAGTACAAGTGATGATTCATTTCACCAATGTGATTCAAGCGCTTCTGATAGTAGTTGTTATAGCATTTCTGATCCTCTGAGCTCCCTCCTAAAAAATAAGTTGAATAACTATAGTAAAAATTTTAATGTTGTGCACATTAACGCGCAGAGTATACCAGCCCATTACTCAGATTTGCTTGACTCGTTTGATTTAAATAATGTTCACGCTCTTCTAGTCTCTGAAACATTTCTCAAGCCAGGATTGCCATCTACTTCATATACCCTGCCTGGTTTTCACCTAATCCGCAATGATAGAACAGAGAAGGGTGGGGGGGGAGTTGCTATTTACCTTCGTAGTCACTTTCCTTTCACAATACTACACAAATCACCTTCGGCCTTCTCGCACTCCTCGGAGCATATTCTAATAGAAGTCCTCTTTGGCACTGTTAGAGTACTACTCGGCGTCTTTTATAGTCCCAACCGGCACATCAATTATTTTGATGCATTTGAGGACCTATTGGAAAGATATGCTCCAGGGGCTGATCACACTATTATAATGGGTGACTTTAACACATGTTTAATTAAGGACGACTTTCGTGCAAAAAGATTAAAAAATATTATCAACAGTATCAATTTAAATATTCTTCCCACGAACACCACACACTTATTTCCTGGTTGTGCGCCGTCCTTACTGGACCTCATGATCGTCTCATCAACGGAACGTGTTGCAAGTTTTGGACAAATATCAGCTGATGCATTTTCGTATCATGACCTCATTTACCTGTCATACAAAATACGTCCACCAAAACTAAAGCCGACGGTTGTGATGCGAAGATGCTTCAATAACATTGATAACGTGAAGTTTATGAACGATCTTGCCTGTATTAGCTGGGATTGCATATTTAGCGCCGGTAATGTGAATGATAAATTAAATATTTTCAACTCCATTTTGACCGAGCTCTTCGATATACATGCACCGCTCCGGCCTGTTAAAATAAAACATCTCCCTGCTCCCTGGTTAACTTCGGATATTAAATTACTTATGGCCAAACGTAATTCTGCAAAATCTAAATACAAAAAGAATCCTACAGATGCAAATCTGCAAAGATACAAAAAACTACGGAACCAATGTAATAAGACTTGCAGGGATGCCCGACGTAACTATATCTTCTCATCAATTAACAATAGCAATCCAGCAAAAACTTGGAAATTCCTGAACGCGATGGGTATAGGAGGCCGGCGTACTAATGACGGAGGTATCTTAAACAACTGCACGGATTTAAACGCCCTGAACAATTTTTTTACTACTGTCAATTTAATCTCTGACAGCAATAAAATAGAAACACTGAATTCTTTATCATTACAGTCCCATCCTGTATCCGAACCCTTCCACTTCTCTCCTATTACAAAAACGGAGGTACGCAAGCATATCCTTGCAATCAAATCCGATGCTACTGGTTTTGATAACATAAGCCGACGCATGATTCTCCTAACTCTTAACTCAATCCTTCCTGTCCTCTGCCATATTTTTAATTTCTCCTTATCCTATAACGAATTTCCTGATGTTTGGCGCCATGCCCTTGTAATCCCTATTCCTAAAGCATCTAAACCTACATCTTTCTCTAACTATCGTCCTATTTCTATACTACCCTTCCTGTCAAAGGTTTTTGAGCGCATAGTTCATGAACAAATGTATATATACCTGCACAATAATAACATTCTGTCCCCTTTCCAATCTGGTTTCCGTCCTGGGCATAGCACAGTTACGGCTCTTAATAAAGTCTGTGACGATATTCGATGCAGTTTTGACAAACAGCAAGTAACTTTACTTGTTCTATTAGATTTTTCGAACGCTTTTAACACGGTAGATTTTGATATTTTATTAGCAATTTTAAAAACGATTAATTTCTCCTCGAAGGCTACTGAATGGTTTTCCTCTTATCTACACGGACGCACACAAAGCATTAAGCTTGACGGAAAGCAGTCGTCGCAATGTGCTATCAACGCTGGCGTCCCGCAAGGTGGTGTGCTTTCTCCCTTACTCTTTTCCATTTTCATTAACACTCTCACTCAACATATATCATCTTCTTTCCACCTTTACGCTGATGACCTACAAATATATACAACTGCAGCGGTAAGCGACATCTCCAGTGCAATTAATAAAATTAATTCCGACTTACAAGCAATTAGCAAGTGGAGTAAATCGTTTGGGCTCTGTATCAATCCCAATAAGTCTCAGGTGTGTATATTTGGTAACTCTAAGCAGCTTTCTAAATTACGTTCTCCTCTCCCCTTAGTTTTATTTGACAATGTTTCTTTGGAGGTTAGTGAGAGTGTTAAGAATTTGGGACTCAGGATGGATAGTGCATTTTGCTGGTCGCCTCACGTGTGTGAGCTTAGTCGGAAGATTTTCTGTATTATGGGTAGATTGAGAAGGTGGAAGAATCTCTTGCCCCTCAAGACCAAAATATCTTTGGCCCATGCTCTCCTTCTACCTATTTTAGACTATGCTGATTCTTGTTTCTTAGATCTGTCTCAGGAACTACTGTGTAAGCTCGAACGGCTGCAAAATCTTATAATAAGATTTATTTTTGGGTTGAGAAAACATGACCATGTGTCGCAGTACCGTAGCCAACTCAAATGGTTGACAATAAAACATAGGCGTCATTTGCATGCCCTAACCCTCCTTTACACCATCCTCTACAATCCCGTTACTCCATCATACCTCAAGGAACGTTTTAAGTTTCTGGGGTCTGACACTCTCCATTCCCAAAGCCTCCGCTCCCGTCTCAACCATATCCTTGAAATTCCTTTATGCCGATCGAAATGTTACAGTGATTCTTTCACTGTTAAGACAGTGAAGCTATGGAATGAGCTGCCAATTGAAGTAAGACGATCACAGTCGATTGGAATATTTAAGCGCCGTCTTAAAGACTTCTATCTAAAATTAAACGTATGAACGGACAATACGATAATAAGTGTACGTTTGTAAGTATATATATGTATGTATATGTGTATGTATGTGTGTATGTATGTATGTATGTATGTATATCTATCTACATGTGTATGTGTGTATGTGTATTTTTTTTATATATGTATACCTATGATTATATATTTATATATGTATGTATAAAATTATTGTGTTTTATATTTTCTGTTATATCATATATATATATATATATAAAACAATACTTTTTGCACCTTTCTGTATTCTTGCGTGAAATAAATCCTTTGAGCTTTTATGGTTGCCTGTAAGAAATTGCTTTTAGTGATAAGGCCGCCATTGCACATTTGTGTATCTTTTACTTCAATTATGAACTGTATGTTTTATTTATTATTTGTGCAATAAAGTATTATTCTATTCTATTCTACAGGCCTATTTCTATCACCTCCTTGCTCTCAAAAGTCATGGAGAGCATTATTAATAGCCAGCTCTTGGTCTATCTAGAGGATCACCGATTGATTAATGACCCACAATATGGCTTCCGCCATGGTCGCTCAACCGGTGATCTTCTGGTTTACCTAACCCACCGTTGGGCTGCGGCTATTGAAAGCAAGGGGCCTCCCCCTTGCCGCCGCCTGGCAGTTAGTTTGGACATGGCGAAGGCCTTTGATCGAGTGTGGCATAGGGCGCTCCTGGCTAAACTTCCATCCTATGGGCTTCCCGAGAATTTATGCAAGTGGATCGCTAGCTTTCTCACTGGGCGCAGCATCAGGGTCGCTGTCAACGGTTTTTGCTCGAAACATATGCCCGTGAACGCTGGCGTTCCCCAAGGCTGCGTGCTGTCCCCTACGCTGTTTCTTCTGCATATCAATGACATGTTAGAGAATTCTAGCATTCATTGCTATGCAGATGACAGCACGGTGGACGCTGTTTATTCCGGCCGAGCAAGTCTTTCTCGGGAAAACGAAAAGAATAATAATAACCTAAAACGTAACCTAAAAAGTTACCTATACTTTTTGTTCTATGTGTTCTTATATAACGTACCCTCTGCCACCAAACGATTCAGCTCTTGTTCCACAGGCTCGCGTAACGCTAAAGGCAAAGGTCGAGCTTTAAGGAAAACCGGAGTTGTATCTTTTAATTTTAACGAAATTCGTTTAATACATTTACCCAATCCAGAACTAAATACGTTAGGAAATTCTCGACGTAAATTATCAACCAAAGAATATTCTTTCAAACTATAAATAATGTCATCAATCTGCACTGTGTTAATATTTAAATGTCTTAACCAAGAACGACCGAGAAGCGGTGGTCCCCCGTTTTTAATAACAAATAATTTTAATTTAATAGCGTTGTATTTTCCTAAAACAACATCCACTAACAGGTAACCTAACGGTTCAATTAAATTCCCAGTGTACGTACGTAAACAAATATTATTTTTATACAATATAATATTTTTGAAATGCTTCTCGTAACAATCATAGTTAATTGTAGATAACTTACTGCCAGTGTCCAGTTCGAACCAAATAGTATTGTACTTTAGGCTGCGTGCGACCTTTGAATTTATTTTCACTTTTGTACACACGACACATCGATTTTAAATGCCCTTTTTGCCCGCACTCATCACAAGAATAATTTTTAAAACGACACCAATTAGCGCGATACGATCGTCCACAACGCCAACAACAAGAATTCGAAGCCGCGTCGACCGGCCCAGGCGAGCGCGCCGAGCGCCCCGTGTCGCCGCCACGCGACCGCACGTGCGCGCGCGCCTCCGCCGCCACTCGATGCAATGACTCAGCGGAAATTTGCCCGCTATCGCTCGCGCTCGAGACGCTTATCTGCGCATGCTTCTCCGCCGCTTCCAACGCCAATGCCAACTCGACAGCCCTTTTATAAGTAAGGTCCGACTCAGCAAACAGACGAGACCGCATCTCTTCACTTTTCAAACCGGATACAAATTGATCCCTAAGATTCTCTTCCAAATTAAATCGAAAATTACAGGAGCTCGCTAAATCCTTAAGCGCTTGAAGATAATCGCTGAGTGACTCCGCCGCCTCCTGCCGGCGCAAGCGGAACACGTGTCGCTCAGCAATATCGGATCGCTTCGGCTCGAGATGTTCACCGACTAACCTGACTAACTCCTCGAATGATTTTACCTCCGGGTTATGAGGTGCACACAAATCACACATTAAGTCATAAGTAGGCTCGCCGACCAATGTTATTAATGTAGCCACTTTTAAACTATCTTCAATTTTATTTAATGCCACAAATTGTTCCACGCGTCTTATATATGCATTTTTTGCTTGATAAATCAAAAGATTCGATCTTCCCGATCGGCATTATTATACAAATAGTTTTAATTTTACTATATTTTTGTGCCGTGTGATCCCGGCCTAGAATAGGATCATCCTGGTACTGGTGGTGTCGTAAGAGGCGACTAAAGTACGTGTGGTAGAGTCACGTCGCCAGCAATGGCAACACGCATGGGCAGACTCGACCGGATCATTACCACCTCCGGCATTTAAAACCGGCGTGAAGTAGTGGCTTTATGCCACTGCGTTTCGCATCAGGTAATGCCGGGCCCCGGCGCCCAACCCATCTTAAAGGCCGGCAACGCACCTGTAGCTCCTCTGGGGTTGCACGGGGTCGTGGGCGGCGGTAATCACTTACCATCAGGTGACCCGCACGCTCGTTTGCCGTGTCTTTTCCATAAAAAAAAAAAAATTACTATAGAAAATAATTACAAATTTTACACTCGTCGCCAGTTAGATATTATAGGTAAATAAATTAGGGTCGGCCGGTGTTCCACAAGGATCGGTGTCCGATCCTCTGGAACATCGGCTACGACTGGGTGCTGCGAGGCGGCACCCTGAGGGGGATAAAGGTCCTCTGCTACGCCGATGATACGCTGGTCTTGGCGCAGCAGAGGACCTACCGGGAGGCGGCGGTCCTGGCGACGGCGGGAGTGGCCGAAGTCGTGAGCCGCATCAGGCGGCTCGGTCTGGAGGTCGCCCTAAACAAGTCCGAGGCATTATACTTTCATGCTCCTCGAAAGGGCCCACCATCTGGGGCCCATATTACCATCGGTGGCGTCGAAATCGGCGTCACCAGGAGCATGAAGTACCTCGGACTTGTTCTGGACGGACGGTGGAGTTTCCGGGGCCACTTTACATCCTTGGCCCCGAAACTGTTGAAGACGGCGGAGGCATTGGCGCGTCTTTTGCCCAATGTCGCTGGACCGAGCGCCTCGAGCCGTCGGCTGTACACCGGAGTGGTCCGATCGATGGCCCTCTATGGTGCTCCCGTATGGGCGGACGCCCTGGATCGGCAAAACATTGCCCTGCTGCGACGCGCGCAGAGGGTGATGGCCATCCGGGCGATACGGGGGTATCGGACCATCTCCGGTGAGGCGGCGTGCGTGCTGGCCGGAGTCGTGCCGTGGGACCTGGACGCGACGTCTCTGGCGTCGGGGATCCGGCAAGCCCAGCGCGCACCGAGGAGGAGCGGGAAGCCGCAGTAGAAGTGTGGGAATCCCGGCTGGCGACACCATCTGCCGGCCGGTTGACGATCGAGGCTGTTCGTCCAGTCCTCCGCCAGTGGTTAGCGCGGCGTCACGGCGTCCTAACCTTCCGCACCACACAGGTACTCACGGGGCATGGCTGCTTCGGGGGTTACCTGTGTCGGATCGCTGGGAGGGAGCCCGACGCTCGCTGCCACCACTGCGACGACTGCCTCGATGAGACGGCCCAGCACACGTTGGAGGTGTGCACAGCCTGGGCGTCTCAACGTCGCGCTCTGCGCGACGTCATAGGGGACGACCTCTCCCTGCCGGCCGTGGTCAAGGGCATGGTCGTGGGATGCGGTCTCCTCCTTCTGCGAGGCAGTGGTGCTCGAGAAGGAGTCGGCGGAACGGGCGAGGGAGGCTATTGCCGAACTCGCCATCCGCCGTAAGAGGCCGGGTCGCCGGAGGGCGGCTCACGATCGCCGCCTTCCGCCCTAATGTGCCAGAGGGCGGTCAGCTTGGGGAAGCTGGCCGCCTACTAACCTGGCCCGAGTAGTCGCGCGCAGGTTGCTCCCGCGCGCTACTCTGAGCAGGCCGTCGAGGGTGCCCACACACCCTTGACTCCGCGACGTGGATTGGAGGTTCCCGCTGCCGCGTTTCGCGGAAGACTATTGTCCCCGCGTCTCGCGGCCAGTGGCGGTCGAGGAGGAGCACCGTGAGGTTTTAGTGGGTATTCGGACGGCCTACATCTGCCAGTCCGCGAGCCCCACATAACCCGCTCGAGTCCCCACTCGGGCCGGTATCCGTAATAGGATTTCCTCACGAAAAAAAAAAAAAAAAGGTAAATAAATTAGGGAGCAACTACCAAGGCCGGGTCGGTTACACAACTGATTTATTATTCTTATACCCACATACAACAACGTGATGTCCAAGAAGGAAACTGCGGAAAGGGAGAGGGAGATCTTGATTCCCTTTTCCGGCCGCAGAAGGCGCACAGGGCGCAGGAGAAGGGCGGACAACGCTCTTTTCCGGCCCCCATGAATGGGTCTAGGGGCGAGGAACTTGGGGAAGTCCTCGCCCCCTATTCGATAGACCCGTGTCGTAGGTACGCGCGGGTGTCGGCGCGCGCCTCTGAGACGATGCACGAGTTAGCTCACCACCTCGCTAACTCGCGCAGGAGACGAGGCCTGGACAGACCCGGCCAGCACTAGTGAGGGGCTGTGGATGAATGTGGACTCCCGCGGCCCCGCGCTCACGTGCGAGGAGACACCGGGGTGGTTTTAGCCGGTAAGAGTCCGGCACGCCCCTCCGTCTTTCCCCGGGCGGAGGCAGTCCATGAGGATTTCCCCCCGTAGAAAAAAAAAAAGGGTGTGTTGCTCTTGCAAGACAACGCACCAGTTCACAAGAGGAGAGTTGCAATGGCTGCTCTGCACACGCACGGCTTCGAATCACTAGACCATCCACCCTACAGTCCAGACCTGGCCCCTAGTGATTTTCATTTGTTCCCCAATTTAAAAAAAAGTCTTAAGGGGAAGGAAATTTTCCGACGACAATGAAGTGAAGGAGGCAATTTTGGCTCATTTTGAGGCGAAAAAAAATATTATTTCGATGGTTTACAAAAATTAATTCATAGATCCAATTAATGTATTCAGCTTAAGGGTGATTATATTGAAAAGGAAAAATAGATTTATTGTTTCATTTTATTTAGAACCCTTTCATTCCACGAACTTTTGGACCTCCCCTCGTAACTTGATTATTTATCTCGGATACCATTTTATCTTAATTATTTTCTAATAAATTCATCACATTATTATAATTGAAAGCGTCTTTGTGATCTAAGTTTCCTGTAATACTTTTAATTATGGAACCCAAGCTATCTACAAGACCTCTTTTGTCAGGACTTGGTTCTAATGACTTGAGTTGGTCAGAGACCCTGACAAGCTTTTCAGTAAGATAATTTATTTGTAATTCATAAAGTAAGTAGGTTTCATTACTAAGAAGGTTTTGAAATCTATCTAACTGGGTCATTAAAAGTTCTATTTTATCCGCTTTCTAATTTTATATATTGCAGGAAAGTATGCCGGTGAGCCGTTAGTCGTATATGTCCAAGTTTGTGAGGTAATAGTCAGGTCCATCGTCCAGGCTCTCAAGTTTTATCTTGGAGGGATTCGTCGCGTGGACTGTCAGCATTATCAGTATTATCCTGTAACAAGTTTGCCCCTTTAGGAACTCGTTTTAGGCGGGATTTGGCTATAGGACCCCGTTTTTTCGAGGTATATATATGAATTGGTAAGTCAGCTAAAACTGTATCCTGCGTATACCACGGTTGGACCTTTTGACGACTAGCAAAAGGATTTCTTATAAAGATTTATTGCTGAGGTGCATACTCAACCTCTGGCTCGCGATTTTTATTCCTATTATCTATTAAAGCTCTACGATTCTCGAGGGATGTACCATTTATAATTTCATATACTTTCCCCATGCTTTCTTTATGATTAATAATATATTGTGGTAATAAATGTTGGGTGAAATCAATATCATTACAGTCTCTTGGGTCGATGTGTCCGTTTAGTAAATCAAAGGGCCTACATTTAGTAAAGCTATTTATAGAGCTATTATAAGCTATAATAGCATATGACATAAGATTGTCTTCAATTTTAATAGGGCAAGTATTTAATAGAAAATTATATACTTGACTCATTGTGTTTAGTAGGTTTATAACAAGGTTTGTGAAAACTTGCCCAGTCATCGCTTTGGGAGGAAATTAATATTCTATCTAAAGTGTGAAGAAGTCGATCAGCAGTTAAGCGACTAACACGGTGTTCTACATTTTCATTACTGCGAACTTCCGCAATTCTTTCTCGCTCTGTTGATAATGTAAGTAATCGGTCGTCACGCATATTATGGTAGTACTCCCTACCTGCTTCTAATCGCGTTTCGTATTGTGTGTATGTCTCTGATCTCCTTGATAAAGCATGATTATATCGGTCTGCCGTTAGTCGTAACTCACGTTGAGTATACGTTTCTGACTCGCGAAGCAATTAATGATATTCGCGATCTGCCGTCAGTCGTGAGTCTCGCTCAGTAAACGTCTCAGACGCGCGAGACAAAGAGTGGCGTTCACGATCTGCTGTCAGTCGTGAGTCTCGCTCAGTAAATGTCTCGGACGCGCGAGACAAAGAGTGGCGTTCACGATCTGCTGTCAATCGTGAATCTCGATCAGTAAACGTTTCGAATTCTCGAGATAATATGTAACGTTCGCGATCAGTCGTTAGTCGTGAATCTCGCGCAGTAAATGTTTCGGATTCTCGGGATATAGTGTGACGTTCACGATCTACTGACAATCGTGACTCGTATTGAGTATATGTTTCTAAGCTGCGAGACAGCTGGTGACGTTCATAATCAGCAACCAAACGCCGTTCACGTTGTGTAGATGTCTCAGCGGCTCGAGTCTCTGAATGATAAACGCGATCCTGACTCTGTCGCAATTGACGTTCTTCAAGTCGTTCAGCTAATCGAGTATTTGCTGTTCGACTACGCTGCGAAGTCAAGCGACTTTGACGCTTAGAATCAGTTTCTGTAGCATATAGATTAAATTGACGTTGCCGTGCATTATCAAGCCTTTCCTGTCTGTCATCTTCAAATTCTTACGAACGATTTACCTTCGTTCGCTTTCTCGATCTTGAATACTGAGAAGTATTTGATTTTTTCCTTCCAGGCATAATTATGCGTTAAAAGTCAATCCGTAAACAAAATTAGTGTCCTTTCAAGAAAGAAAGTTGTATCGTAATTCCTATGAAAATGCTTATTAAGTCCGAATCAAGATATCAAAACCAGTGTCCTTTAAGAATGCCTAGATTACAATATTATACGTAAAAAAATATCCAAGTCCTATTAAAATGCCTATTAATTCTGAATCAAGATATCAAAACCAGTGAGTGTCCTTTAAGAATGCCTAGATTACAATATTATACGCAAAAAAATATCCAAGTCCTATTAAAATGCCTATTAATTCCGAATCAAGATATCAAATCCAGTGTCCTTTAAGAATGCCTAGTAAAAAATATCAAAGTCCTATTAAAATTCCTATTAAGTACAAATCAAGATAGCAGAATCAGTGTCCTTAAATGAAAAGATAGATAAACAACTGTCAAAAGATTAGTCGGTTTAAAGAGGAGAGTTATCAAGATACTTTCAGAAAAATATCGTTTCATTTCACATTCAATTGTTAAATGAATTCGCGTGCATAATCTTCACTCAACCCCCCGCGGGGGACAGGGGAAACGGTGTCAGGGCTGGGCCCTCTGACCGTGAGAGTCCTACTCCGCCCATTAATATGGGCGTGTCATGGGGGTGGACCTGGAGGCCTTCTTTGGATGGGTCTTTTTAATGAGACTGGGAAAAAGGGGGAGAAGGGAATGGATGAGCTAGTGCTGCCGGGCTGTCAGCCCAGCCGAGTGAGACCCTTGGTTACCCAAGGGAGGCCCAGCTTAGGCGACCAGCGACCTTGGCTGCAGCTCAGGAGTTGGCGTGGGGTAAGATGTCTCTCGGTAGGTTCCTTTTTGGTGCATCTGGGGGGCGGGTGTGCCACGGTGCGATGTCTCGGATATGAGGATGGTCCGAAGCGTCGGCCCGGCTAAATGTTCTAACCGCTAGTGGTGTGATGTGTTCCTCAAGGCTTTCTATGCGGAGGTCACGCCGGATGGTAGCGTTCCTTACATATCGGGGCGCTTGGACGACCCGTCGGAGGGCGACGTTCTGCGTGGTTTGTAGAAGTTGACGCTGGCATTCGCTGGTGAGTGCATACCAAGCTGGGGTCGCGTACGTCAAGTGTGGTCGGACGTACGTTTTGTAGAGAGCCAGCTTGGTCCGAAGAGGAAGACGCGATCGCAGTACAGGACGCAGCAGGTTAAAGGCGACCCTCGCCGCATTCCTGGCTTTTTTGATCTGGGCAATCATCGAGAGTCGCCTATCAATGACAACGCCTAGGTAGGTAACGTTTTTGGACCAGCTGACCTGCTCGCCCAGTAGGACCAGCGGAGGAGGTTGCGTCCTGTGGCCCCCAAACGTGATGACTTGGGTCTTCGCCACGTTAATTGTAAGTCTCCACTCTGCCAACCAGTCCGGCAGCAGGTCGACGGCCCTCTGGATCTTAACGGCAGCGTGCTTCGGATTTAAAGACTTAGCCAGGAATGCAATATCGTCGGCGTACAACGCCAGCGTGGTGTCCCGGTGAACCGGTAAATCGTCGGTGTACATTGCGTAGAAAGTGGGGGAGAGTGTGCTACCTTGTGGTACTCCTGCCAAGATAGGGTGGCTACTGGAAAGTGAACTCTCCACCCTAACCCGGAAAGTCCTACCGCGGAGAAATTCAGCTAGGATCCTTGTCAGGTGGTAGGGAGTGCCGGCACGGAGTACGCCTTGGCGACGTCTAGAAGGACCGCTGTTGCGCACTCCTTCTTGTTGGCGGCAGCGGCGGCGAAGTGAATCACTCTGGCAATTTGTAATGTAGTCTCCTTGAGTCCTTGCCAGGTTTTGGCAGCATCACCACCATACCCTCCTTCCACGCCTGAGGAAAGTAGCCCAGGCGCAAGATTGCGTTGAACAGTCTGGTCAGGGATGCGATGGTCCTTAGAGGCAGATGTCGGAGTGCTTCATTGGTAATGCCATCACTCCCCGGAGCTTTCCTCGGCTTAAGAGACACTATTGCCTTCTTGACGCTCGACGGGGAGAAGAATGGCGTTTGTGAAAGCGGTGCCACTGGGGTCCTTAACTTCCAGATGACATCTTCTTCCAACCGCATGTGGAACTCCCTTCGCTGGCTGGCATTGGGCGTGAATTGGCTCTCTAGGTAGTCAGCCAGGATGTCGGCCCTATCCTGGGAGTCGTATCGAAGGGTGCCATCAGCGTGGTACAGTGGTCTTACGGGGGGTGCCTTTTTCATAATTTGGCGACATAATTTTGTGAGTGATGGTTGTTCCTCACTAGCATCCCTGATCCTTTTCTCCCAGCTATCGGCGGCGGCCGACTCTAGTTCCAATCGGATGCGCTCAATAAGATCGTTAAGAATGGTTTTGGTAGCTGGCTCTCTGGATCTCTGCCACTCCAGGCGTTTTTTCCTCTTTTTCGCAATGAGCTCCATGATTCGCCTTGGGGTTGTGGGTAGGCGTCTAATGTGAGGTGGTGCGGTCGCCTCCTCACATTTAAACGTCAAGTTAGACAATTATTCTTGTAAATTCATAGTAATTATTTATATACTAGCGACCCGCTCGCGGCTTCGCCCGCGTAAACCACAGAATTATTCGCTTAATACACTAAAATTATGTTCGTGTTTTAATATACTTATAATGTATGCTTGCAACGCACGCAAGTCGCATTTTCGTCAATATATTAATTTCTTTAAACTTTTGCCTTAAGGAGTCTTTAGGACCTAAGTTATAGTTATAGCTATATAGTTATAGTTATATCGCTACTTACAATAAAATCCTAACTCATCGGTGTCTGTACGTGGAAGATATATTAGAAAAAATATTATTACGGACATTTAACAATGTAATAGAACTTGCTGACTGGTGCTGTGCTGACAAAAACACTAATTGAGCATATTTAATATTTATAGTGATTTTTTAGTGAATAATGTGAACTAATAGTTATTACAATACTTGTGAAGAAAGCATATTTTAGACATTTTTTAAATTCTTACACCTTTTGAAAAACTACCAATATTCTTATCGTTAATAAATTATTTTTTTCAAATTAAAAAATTGTCTAAGTATTTCATCATAATGGCACGAAAGTACTTAAAATGTTCGAAAGTAAAAGTTCAAAAATGTTGATTGGAAATAATTATACTGCAGGAGGATACCTTTATATGTACTGTTTTTTTATGATATAATGTAGAATAATATATTCTATAGAGGAATCACACATTCCTCTTCACATTTTTTATTCTTTAACTATACGTAAATATATATTTTAGAGGTTACTCTGTACTAAGATGGCAGCTCTGTTCCCGCATTTACGTCCCACATATATAGAAATATAAATCATTGGAAAGAAAAGCAGAAACGCAATTTTATTGCATTTTTTCTTTTTTTCATACTTGAAACTTATTAATAAATTTACACACAATTCATTTGTTTCGAATATAACATTGATTGATTCATAAAATAAATTTGATATTTCCCGAACATGATTATTTCATGTATTTTTTTATATACAAAGTTTTGATTAAGTTCTCTTGAGAAATATATCTACTATAAATTAATATAACGTACCTACATGCCAAATTATAAACACAACATAAAATTTTATAAAATATAGCAACCAGCTCGCGGCTTCACCCGCTTAAATTTGTGAATTATTTCTTTGTTTCGGTACAGGGAATTACGTTTCTGTTTTAATAAATAATGTATGCTTGCAGCGCACTTAAGATTTCTAATGTGAAAATTATTAAAACCATGGCATTTTCGATTTTTATTAAACAAATTATTATTGGAGCAATTAAAAAAGTAATAGAACCAGCAAAAATAATATTTATAAATTTTGTCTGTTTCTTGGTTTTTCTGTTAGTAGACGCTTATCTCAGAAACGACATAAGCGATTTAAAGAGCTAATACGTGAGCGCGGTTCGGGAGCGGTAAAATCGGTTTGTTTTTATTGTAATATTCGTCATGTATGAATGGTAATGATTAAATAGCTGACCTTTATAACTATTTATTTATATCTGCATAGAGAAATGATGGCTTTGTTGGGCACTCCTAATTTTTAAGAAAATAAATTTGATCAAAATACATATCTTCATAATTTTAGTGATATCGATGCACCTCCCCCTCACCCCTGCAGAGTTACTCGCCACGATGCGCGAGCCCACACGGCACACACTCCGCATTTTTTATTATTACATGATTTTCTTAAATTTGATATTTTTAAATTCGTTATATCTTTTGAATGTGATGTCCGATTTTATTAATTAAAAAAGCATTTTACAGGTATTGAAATTATCTTTATTAAAACATCATTTAATAGGATAAAAATTAATGCAGAGGTATGAATAATATGGTTTGATTATTGTGTCCACTTTTGTTATCTTATAAAATATAAAAAATGGTTATTTTGCCATAACTACAGTAGCTGGACATATGGTATCGCGGATTTTTTTATAGATATTGATGCGCTCTACAATACTGTAGAACATTATTTTGTTCTATCATCAATAGTTTTCGCAGTGCACGCGATGATAGAATTGTTAAGATCAATTTCTTCTCACCTTGGGTTACATTATTGCATTTTTATTAGGGATCTCTATTTTTTCCTTAAATGTAATATGGTCTATGCTGTTCAGTGAAATTGCAGCTTTCTAATAGTGAAAAAAATATTGAAATCGATCCATACATCCATACATCCATACATCCATACATACTACCCACCTACCCACCTACCCACCTACCCACCTACCTACCTACCTACCTACCCACCTACCCACCTACCTACCTACCTACCTACCTACCTCAAAATCTCCAATAGATATCTAAAACTAAGTATTTATATATTATACTATTAGTTGTCAAGATGTCTGACAATAGTGATTGTTATTTATCTTTATCATCGGATGAATCATCAAGTAGCGATAGTTACCACAGTACATCTTACATCTTACTACTTTTTTTTTTTTTTTTTGCGGGTAGACACGTAATTGCAAAGACGTACTTTTAACAGCTCTTCAATTTTTTACTAATTTTATCTAATTTAATAATCATATGTGTTAGACCTTTTTTTTTTTTTTATTTTATTTCTTAACACTACAGACACTTGGTCCGTACACTTTTTAAATTTATTATTATATCTAATATCCTTACCATATATATTAATTACATTGTCGTTTACATACAATCAATATCTATAATAAGCAAATTATATTTTTATCTTTACATTATTTTACAAAATTTTACTTAGATCTAAGGTTAAGCGAGTGTTTATATTTATATATATATTTAACAATTTTACATATTACAATATATATTTAATTACATAATTATAAGTACATGCTACACTTTTATCGTAATTGATTTGGATGTGAGGAATTTTGCACTAGGATAAGGGCATGACCGCTATGGTGGAAGAGGTGACTGCTGCGTTCCTATCTTTCAAAGCCATCTTTAAATTATATTCCACAATGCTTTTTGTCGTTGCCTTCGTCGCGTTCCGAATTAACATATTTACTGCGTCATCTTTGCCTTCACTATAGTACGTGTGGGCGCGTAGGAGGGTTTTTTAAAAAGGAATTTAAATAAAATGCAATCTTAGTGACTGATCAGCGTGCAGTCTAACGATATATTGAATTTAAATTAAAATAAAACGACCGTCACATATGACACATACTAGTTTATCACTAGTAAACGCCTGTTTTAAAAAAATAGCAATGCAAGGCTTCTTTTGCTTAACTAGCTTACTTCTAAATATTTACATTAAAAACTATTACTAAAAGCGCTTCAACATGCCCCCGGCCGTTGAAAGCTCGCCTTTCAACAGGAATCCTCCAACAGATGACAAATTCTTGAGCAAGCTCTTCGTATGACTCCATTGGCAGTCCTAATATCCGCAACTCTGCAGATATTATCGGTCCCAGGATGAAGTGCAACAACTCGACCTAGTCTCCACTTTAACGGTGGAAGATTATCGTCTTTCACAATGACCAGCGAATTGACCTTTAATGAGTCTTTGGACGTGAACCATTTAGTTCGCTGTTGCAGCTCGGAAACATATTCTTTATTCCATCTGGTCCAAAAATGCTGTCGAAGTTGCTCAATCCTTTGGAAGCGATTCAGGCGGTTGCTGGAAATTTGTCTAGTATCCTCAACTGGAAACGCAGTGAGTGGACGTCCGATTAAAAAATGCCCAGGAGTCAACGGCAACAAGTCATCTGGATCTGTAGATAAGGGCGTGAGTGGCCGCGAATTTAAAATGGCTTCAATTTGAATTAAAACAGAGTTAAGCTCTTCATACGTCAAATTACAATTTCCCAGCACTCTGTTTAAATGAAATTTGGTCGACTTAACACCAGCCTCCCAAAGACCACCAAAATGTGGAGCATAAGCAGGAATAAAATGGAACTTAGTTCCTAACTGGGCAGTATCCTTAGCTAAGGAGTTACAGTTAAGTTTTAAAAAATTTGAAATTTCATTGTAGGCTCCTACGCATGACGTACCATTGTCAGAGTAAATGTTTACCGGTTTTCCTCGGCGGGACATGAATCTCCGCAAAGCTTGTAAAAAATTACTGCCAGTCAAATCACCCACTAATTCTAGGTGAATGGCTTTAGTAGTAAAACATACAAAAATCACTATATACTTTTACCAGCCTACATCCACGGCCTTGACGATTGGCTGATAAAATAGGTCCCGCGTAATCGACCCCAACGTTTTGGAAAGGAAAATCAGCTGGTGACAGTCTGCTCATTGGTAAATTGCCCATTTGAGGAGCAATCACTTTGCCTTTTAAACGCTGACAACGAACGCACTGACGAAAGCAAGCCCTGGCCAAATTACGACCGCCTAGTGGCCAATAAGTATGTCTAATGTTACTTAATAAAAGCTGAGGACCTGCATGTAACAACTTAACATGCTCATATCTGAATAAAAGTTTACTGAAATGACTAGTGGACTGTATTAAAATAGGATATTTTTTCTCAAATGAATAGTTAGAATTATGTAATCGTCCTCCTACACGAATTATTTTGTTATTATCAAGAAATACATTATATTTTAATAATTTATTTTTATATGGTAGTTTTTGTTTATTAATAAATTGTATTCAGAAAATGACTCTTTTTGTGATTGTATAATAATAATATTTAAGGAAGTTTGTAATTCTTCTGTGTGTTTTGCACAATTTAATAAAGCGTAAAACATAATAAACACTACGTTGTATTCGCATAGAATTTGAAAACTGTTTACAATTTATTATATTAAAATTTGAATTGTGATGAGCGTCATTCGCCACATAGCAAATATTTGACTTAATTTCCGGTAAGTTAACTAAATCAGTAGGCGTGTGCGGTAAGTCAATGGTATCTTGACGTAAAAAGGATGGACCATACCACCATAGATCGCATGATTTTATTGCAGAGGGTTCTATTCCTCGAGATAACAGATCAGCGGGATTACAGTGTGTAGGGATATGCCTCCAATTGGCAGAACTTGATTCATCTAAAATTTCAGAGACACGATTGCGTACAAAAGTATTTAATTTAATAGGTAGCATTTTTAACCAGCCTAACACAATCATGGAATCAGTCCAAAAGGTGATACCAAACGCCGAACGCCTTAAAGAACCAATTACTTTTTTATATAAACGTGCACCAAGAAAGGCAGCACACAATTCAAGTCGCGGGATAGTCACTGGTTTAATGGGTGCGACGCGACTTTTCGATATTAATAAACGCACGTCAATGTTACCGTTATCATTAAAACTACGAACATAGACGCAAGCGCCGTAAGCTTGCTCTGACGCGTAGGAAAAGGTATACAATTCGAATTGCTTGTAAGAATCACAAACCACACGTTGAAGAATAAAATATGAAACTCAATTTGAATTAATATGACACTCTGACATGTGACCTAGAGAAATGTGCTCAGACATAAAATCTTTATATATTTTGTCGAGTGTTGGTTGTTTTAAATTTCTCCGTTCTAGAGAAAGTAAACCTCGTTTTGCACGATTTAATGAATCGCCAAGACAGCCTGAAGATTCCCTGAGCGGGATTTTGACATTAAAGCGGCCATCTGGCAAACGTGTTGTATTTTTAATAAAATGTTCTTCACACATCTTATCTTTAATTGAATAAGTTGATGACTCACGACAAACTTCTTCAAGTTGCCAAAAACGCGTAAGTTGGTTTTGAATGTCATCTAACTCATGAGAACTAGAAGAAAGTTTATTTTGAAAATCAGTAAAATTGCATTGTATTGGTGGGAAATGAGATGACAACATGTTATAGCCGCCGTTAACTGGGCCACAAACTAGCCAACCAAGTCTAGTTTGATATTATGTTGGTTTCCTATCACCTAAAACAATTTTATCGGAACCTAATAAGGTCCAAAATACGTCAGCTCCAATAATAATATCAATGGAAGCCGGCGTATGAAAGCACGGATCTGCTTATTGTATATTCGAAGGAATATCTATATGTACCTGTCTAGCGGGAATGCTATCTGTAATAGTAGGCAAAATAAAACAAACGATGTTATCTTCATAAGATTCATGTAAAGATCCTATATGAACTCGGCACATTTTGTTCACAGGGGATAATGAATTATTAATTCCTTGAACTGACTTATTGATTTTTAAAAATGGGAGTTTTAATTTATTAAATAGTTTTTCTGTCATTAAACACGATGAGCTACCGGAATCTAAAAGAGCACGCACTATATGTTCTTTATTATTTATATCATAACATTTAATTAACGCAGTTGACAGCAAGACGTCGCTCGGATTGCTTGCATGCGCGTGCGCCGCAATATTAGCCGATAGTGTAACGTGCGTATTGTCACATTTCTCGGAAGCGATAGATACGTCCTTGACCTTGTTGACTGTACAATCACCTGATATGGAATAGTTTTTATAATTGTTATTGTGAATAAGCGTATGATGTTTTCGCTTGCAAATTTCACAACCTGATCTTTTACAAACATTAGGATAGTGACCTGGATTAAAACAATTATAACAAATTTTATAATTTTGTAAAGACAACATTCTATCGCTAACACTCAGCGCTAAAAACTGTGGACACGAGTTTAAATTATGATCGCCGCTACACCTCGGACAGCTGCGTGCCATTGGAGAATTAATCCGCTCCGTGGAAATCATAGCTCTTATTTTATTGCTGGACTTAATACTAGAAGAAGGACGAGATAATTCGACAGTTTCCAATAAGTCAGCACGGTTACGCAAGAAATCTGTGAACTGTTGAAACGAAATTGTTTTGGTTTTATCAAATCGCCCTTTGACTTCTTCCCATTCTCTAAATGTTTTAAAATCTAGTTTCTTAGTAACGATATATATTAAAAGAGTATCCCAGCTGTGAACAGGCTCGCCTAACGTGCTCAATGCCCTAATATTCTTGTTTACATTGTCGATTGTGCGTTTTAATGCAATTGAAGATTCTTTAGTAATTGACTCGATTTCAAACAACGCTGTGACGTGGTTATTAATTAATAAGCGTTTGTTATCAAAACGTTCACAAAGAAGTTCCCACGCGGTAGTGTAGTTTCGAGCGGAAAATTCGATCGATTCAATTACAATAGCAGCTGACCCTTCCAGTGAAGAACGCAAATAATGAAATTTATTAATTTCATCCATATCATCATGAAAGAATGAGAAGCCGTGAATAAGACTAGTAAATGTATCGCGAAACTCAAGCCAGGTTACGTAAGAGCCTGAGAATTTTGGCAAAGAAATAGTAGGTAACTTGACTAACTGATGCTTTGAACCATAGCTGTGGCTTGATTTAGCCTCGTCTTTTTCTAATTTACAATAATTATTTAATATAGTTTTGGCTTGAGCAATTAAGCTATAATATTGAGATTCTACACTATTTCTTTCACTAGATTCTATATCAAGATTATCACATAAACATTCTAATTGTAATTGAGTTTCGTTAAATTCATCATAAACATTTTCTAATCTATCGATACGTAACTGTAACTCCATCGCCTGGCAAGGGGTTAACTCGGAACCTTGTAAAAGATTTAAAAATGTTCCGAAAGCAGTGAGTCTCCCTTTGTGACTGCCACGTTTCTTTTTAAGTTCTTTAATGTCGGTCATTTTGAAAGGATGGTGCGGTCAACCTGGAATTACAACGGATATAACGCTAAATATTGTAATAATTATTATAATGTTTTTCGACAATTACTATTATAACTAAACAGATATCATTGATATTATAATTAATTTAGTTGTTTAACTATGATTTTAATTTCGCTGTTATATAAATGACTGGTAGGTAGGTATATTTAAATATGTTATTTTACACTTTTACTACAGTTAACTAACAAAATAACGATTTACAAAGCTGACAATTAAAAAAAGGGTTTTAAATTAAATATTGTAATAAATATGAATAGTTAACTAATGTAATATTAATATTACTGTACTGTCACAATGAAGCACGGACTAACTATATTATACAATATTATTTTACCTATTGCAATGTAAATGTTGAAATAAAACTGTAGTAATTATAAATAAAATGAAATAAATTATAAATACAAAATTAACATATGTTACTAACCTTATACAGTCTTCAAATTAGTCACTAAGTTTCTACATAAAATATTACCTGAATATTACGAGTGTTGGGTCAAATAAATTTAATTTAATGTTTAAAACTATTTGTTTTATTATATTTAATCATTAATGTACTCGTACAAGCCACTTTTTCTTTTCTTCATAGAAAGCGCAGGTATATTCACATCCACAGGACACGTTGCTTATTTAAAATTAATTCCAGATAATATTCTCGATTATAATTCCTTTATATACTTGATTATTCCCATAATAATTTTATATCCGGTACGTAAGGACCATGTGGGCGCGTAGGAGGGTTTTTTAAAAAGGAATTTAAATAAAATGCAATCTTAGTGACTGATCAGCGTGCAGTCTAACGATATATTGAATTTAAATTAAAATAAAACGACCGTCACATATGACACATACTAGTTTATCACTAGTAAACGCCTGTTTTAAAAAAATAGCAATGCAAGGCTTCTTTTGCTTAACTAGCTTACTTCTAAATATTTACATTAAAAACTATTACTAAAAGCGCTTCAACAGTACGTGCAGGTGTCGGTGTGCCGAGATATTGCTACGACGGCGTGCGAAACGCTATCATGCAGCTGTAGCCTAATAGATTTAGTGTTAACCACTATAACAGTCGCGCTGGTCAGACCCTGCGCTATCAGAGATTCTTTCTCCTCCTGGGTAAATGTGAGATACAGTGTGTATTTTAGATCTCCCGGTACTGGTGTCATTTTGATATCCTTTATAGAAAGGGATCGCACTACACTCTTAGACGAGTATATACCAGGATATATCTGTCGCAGGGCGTAGGCGACGTCCATGGGACTTCTGTGAGTACACACCAAGTTTTGGTTGAAGAGTTGTGGCGGCTTACGTTAAATCATTTCGAAAAGATTCTCTCGGTCTATATAGGGTAGCTGATTTACATCTCCAATCAAAAGAATCTCCTCGGCTCCGGAGATTCTGCCTGCCATCACTATCGCTCCAAAGTGGTTCATTAAAGCTTCGTCGACTATCAAGCGGTAACACTTGTCTGATTCTCGTCGTGCTCCGTTTACCAACATTGAAGCCATAGTGCGGATTTTACTTTTAACCAAATTCCCTATACGTTCCGAGAGCCTCTCTCGAAGTTCGTTGGCTGCTTCCGTCGTACTTGTTACGACTGTATCCCTGGCAATGTCAAATTGTTTCACTATCCACGTTGTCTTACCACACCCGGGAACACCGTTGACCCACATCATCTTGGGCACCTTCCACGTAAATGGAGCTGTAGATTCAGGGGTGTTATCTAGATGTAGAGCCATTTCCAGCATTCGGTGTTAGACCTTTCAATACCTGTGCTTAGGTTGACTCCAACTCCACTTTCCCACATGAAAGAAGAAACACTCTCAATACTGGGTATAACAATTATAAGCCTTCACTCTTTGTATCATTTTATTAACACTTTGAACTTAGGGCTATCACTTATAATGCTTAACACTTCACTTAAATCACTTAGATCTACTATTACTTAAATAATTCTTTGCTCAGAACTTGTTGCACGTATTACAACGTTAGGAAGACTGTGTTCAATTGTACTTTTATGGTGTTTTTATAGTACAACATCCCTCCCAAAACTAAGCTTACCGGAAGTGTCTCAATTTCATAATTTACAATAAACATAGTTTCAATAGATTATAAATCAAGTATATTAACAATATTTAATTTTAAATAACAACCCTACTATTGCTTGCTGCCTGGATATAAATAACGCCCTATTAAACAAACTTGAAAGGCTGTTAAACACGTGTATACGTTTTATTTATAACCTGCGCAAGTATGACCATATTTCACCTAGTAGGAAGCAGCTTGGATGGCTCACAGTTGCTGGACGTAGAAAGACCAGGTTGCTCTGTCTACTTTATTCCATTCTGTTCAATCCTAACTCTCCCTCATATCTTTCTTCTGATTTCTCTTTTCTTTCTTCCTTTCATGATAAATCTCTTCGGTCACAAACTAACCTTGCACTTTCCATCCCAACTCACAAGTCTGGCTTTATGTCCGACTCGTTTGTGGTCACTGGAATCAGACTTTGGAATAATTTACCCGAGTCTATTAGGAGAGCTCCCTCCCGGGAGTCATTTAAACGTCAAGTTAGGCCACTATTCTTGTAAATTCATAGTAATTATATTTATATATGTATATATGTATATGTATGTATGTGTGTATGTATATATATGTATATGTATGTGTATTTATCTATATACTGAATATTTATGCAGTAGTACATTCTAATTATAAATTTATAAACATATATATTATTCATGTAGTTTATTTTATTACAGTTTATATTGTAAGATATTGTATTTTGTGTATCACATTGTATTGTATTTTTTTTTGTTATTTGCACAGTTAAGATATTGTTAATTTAAATGATTGAGCACACCTACACAACTATCTCCCACACAACAAGGTTGGCTGGTAGAGAATGCTTTTTAGCGTTAAGCCCGCCTTTTTGTACATTATTTTTTTTTATTTTCTAAAAATGTGTGCAATAAAGAATAAATAAAAATAAAAAATAAAATACTATTAGTTACAGTATTCCATTTAGTTTATAATCTCATAAAATATTATACAGCAACTTCCTATAATGACTTAATCACTAATAAAATATTTAATTGAACTCAAATGACTAATTCATAACAACAATATTAACAAAAAAATTTCTTTTATAATTCTATTTTCATTCGTAACAATATCACAATAACTTCTCTTTATTTAAATACATACTTATTTCCTTTTGTTCTGATTAATCATATTGCCATCTCTTTTACTATAAACTCGTATTTAATACTACCGCTAACTTATTAATTCAACTCAAATTACTAATTCATAACAAAAATATTAATTACAACACAAACATATATATTAACAAAAGAGTTTCTTTTATAATTTCTATTTTCACTCGTAATAATATCACAACAACTTCTCTTTATTTAATACACAATTTTATTTCATTTCGCTCTGATTAACCATATTAACATCTCTTTTACTATAAACTCATATTTGATACTACCGCTAACACATACAATTTTGCACTAATTACTAAATATGGAAACACCTGTGGAACGCCTACTCAAGAGCATGGATGAACTTTCTACTATGTTCTCTTCTCGAATGGGTGAATTTGAGAAGAATTTGTCTCAGCCAAGTTCTGCAGCCCCAACTCCTACATTGAAAGCCCTGACTGCTGACTTCTATACTTTTAAGACCTTTGTGTGGAAGTCACTGAGCCTTCTAAAGTCACAGGTCGAGCTGGTTGCACATGGTATGGACCGCTTGGAGACACAATCCAGAAGAAAGGTGCTTTTGTTCCATGGCATAAAAGAAGAAAAAGATGAAAATGTATTAAAGAAGACATTGGAAGTAATATCCAGGCATATGAAATTGTCCGATGTTTCGTCTGCTTCGATTGAATCTTGCCATAGACTGGGCGGCAAAAAAGATTCTGCCAGGCCTATCCTTGTGAGATTTTGTACTCAAAAGGTACGTTCCAGCGTGTGGTTAGCAAAAACCTCATTAAAAGGTACCAACATAACCTTGACGGAGTTTTTAACAAAATCGCGCCAGGATATCTTCATCGCCGCCCGCAAATATTTTGGTATAAAAAAATGTTGGTCAGCTGATGGCATGATAGTGATACTACTCACTAACAAATCCAAAGTCAAGATTTCGACGTTGTCAGAACTTAAACTTTTAATACAACAAAATCCCTCAATGAAGTCCACTAACAACATTTAGCCGGGTATCTATTTTATTTATATCACTTTAACTTAGCCGGTTTACACGATTTTTTTTTGTATTTAACTTCTTTTGCAATATTTTTGACCGTGGGGCACATTTACTTTCTTTGTTTTTACTAGTTTAAGTTTAGTTCACTTCAGTTCAGTTCTTAGTTGATAAATTTAATTTTAAAATCATTTTTCTGGAACTGCAACAGTAATAATAAACTGTTTACATAATAACATATTTGACAAGTGAAGTGAAGATTTATGCCGTATGTAAATATTACAGATAAAACTTTAAATAATATTGAATTATAATTGTCATTGTGTTCTTATAATTATCTTTGTTCGATTGCGTCCCATTTGGTTTTACATGTTTTTTATTTATAATTTATATTTATTTCTTTTAATTACTACTTTAATGTGCAAATTACTCTAAAAATCAACTTGTGCACGTGGATTGTATTTGTTAATTTTGATCGAAGTTTTTTTTTTATATTTAAATATATTTATTTATTTTTTTATTATATTCTTATATATTTAGTTTTTTTTAATTATATTATTATATATATATATATTTTACTCTTAATTATTGTATAAGTTTTTTTTTATGTACATATTTATAATATATTAAAAATATGAATGATGATGATGAGTTCTTTTCTTGCTCATCTAGTAATTATGACGTTGACAGTAATAACTCGTCACTTTCTGATTCGGATACACTTGTAGATAAACTATCGAATATCTTTAATAACCCATCTGGTTCACTTTCCTTAGTGCATATCAACGCACAGAGCATACCAGCTCATTATGCTGATCTTCTCACATCCTTTGGATCTGGAATAGCCGACTGTATACTTGTATCGGAAACCTGGTTAAAACCGTCCCTCTCATCAGCTTGCTATTCTCTTCCAGGCTTTCGCTTATACCGTAATGACCGCACTGAGCGGGGTGGTGGCGGCGTTGGTATATACCTTCGTAACAACATTCCTGCCAGTGTCGTCTCTCGCTCACCTAATCAATCTGTTGGATTTCTTGAATATCTCTTTTTAGAAATAGAACTAAATCATAAAAAAATTCTTCTAGGGGTCTTATATTCCCCTAATGATAAAGTAAATTATTTTAGTGCTTTGGAAGATGTTCTGGAAAGTCTTTTTCATCGATATGAACATATAATTTGCATGGGCGATCTAAATACCTGCATGTTAAAAAATGATACTAGAACCAATCAACTCAAGGCACTGAATGAGTCATATAACTTACATATTTTACCTATGTCTTCCCCCACCCACTATTTTCCTAACTGTCGACCTTCTTTGATTGATATTATCTCTGTCTCTAACCCTAATTTTGTTATTTCTCATGGTCAAATGACTGCACCTTTCTCTTTTCACGATCTAATTTTTCTTTGTTATAAATTACGCCCTCCCAAGGTTAGAGGCAAAATATTTCATCAGCGCGATTTTAAGCATATTGATCTGGAACGCTTTGGGAATGATTTGAGGAATATCGACTGGTCACCCATAATGTCACTAACTAATATTGACGATATGGTAGACTCGTTAACAACTGAACTGATTAATATTTTTAATGTTCATGCCCCTATAAGACCAGTTCGCATCAAACATGTACCCGCACCATGGTTGACACTAATTATTAAACGATGTATGGCTAAGCGCGACCGAGCGAAAACTAAAAACAAAAGACATCCTTGTGAAGAAAATCTCACAGCATATAAGAAACTGCGAAACATTTGCAACAGGATGTGTAGGGATGCTAAGCGTCGCTATATTCACAATACCATTCAAAATCTCTCTCAAGCGCAAGTTTGGAGATTCTTAGAGTCGCTTGGTGTAGGTAAAGCCACTGTTCATCATCAGATCTCAGTGGATCTTAATGTCTTAAATTCTCACTTTTCAAACCCGAATATAAACATAAATGCTCTCATAAAAACACAAACACTTGCTTCTTTATCTCAAAATTTCCTACCAGACTCAACTCCCTTTTCATTTAAAACTGTATCAGAAGAGGAAGTCAGGAAGTGTGTCCAGTCCATCTCCACTAAAGCCATTGGAAGTGACAATCTCAGTCTCGAGATGATTCTTCCCGTGTTGGATGTCATTGCACCAGTGGTCACCCACATTATCAATTTTTCACTGTCTTGTAATGTTTTTCCTTCACAGTGGAAGAATGCTTATGTCATTCCATTGCCTAAAACCTCGAATCCTACCGCTATCACTGATTATCGTCCTATATCCATTCTACCTATCCTATCCAAAGTCCTTGAAACCATCGTTCATAATCAACTGTACTCCTTCCTCTCCTCAAACAACCTACTATGTCCCTATCAGTCCAGATTTCGATCCTTCCACAGCACAGTTGGAGCACTGCTGAATATTTCGGAGGACATTCGGTGTGCCTTGGACAACACCAAGCTCACTGTAATGGTATTACTGGATTTCAGCAATGCTTTTAACTCTGTTGATTTTGACATACTTCTTGCTACTCTTCGTGCAGTTAACGTTCCTTCCAACGTTTTAAACTGGTTTCACTCTTATCTCTTGGGTCGCCAACAGTGTGTGAAAGCCAATGACAATACATCGTCTTGGCTAGATCTCACTGCTGGTGTTCCACAAGGCGGCGTTCTTTCTCCACTTTTGGTTTCGATTTTTATTAACAATATTTCTAAAGTAATTTCTTCTCCTTACCACCTGTATGCTGATGATTTGCAGTTGTATCGACATGGATATTTACATGAATTACCTGAGACCATCGCATTTATAAATAAAGATCTTGCTGCGATTCAAGAGTGGGCTAAATCTTTTGGACTATCTGTTAACCCAAAAAAATCGCAAGCAATTATTATCAGTAGTAGCCGACTTGGATCTAGGATTAGTTGGAACTCAGTACCTCCTATACTGTACTCTGGATTTCAAATTCCATATTACGACAGAGTTAGAAATTTAGGTCTAATTTTCGACAACAATATGACTTGGGCACCCCATATTAATGATCTTAGTAAGCGTATGCATTTCTCTTATCATTCTCTAAAGCGTCTCCAATACTTCCTCCCTCATAAAACAAAAATTATGCTGGCGCAATCTCTTCTATTGCCAATTCTTGACTACGCCGACGTCTGCTATTTGGATGTGACCGAGGAGCTACTCAACAAGCTGGAGCGTCTTCAAAATCTCGCCATACGCTTCATTTATGGTCTTCGTAAGTACGATCACGTTTCCCAATTTCGAGCTCAGCTTGATTGGCTCCCAATTCGCCTTCGCCGAGATATGCACATCCTTTCACTGCTTTTTAAAATCCTTAATTATCCAAATTTCCCCTTCTATCTTCGCTCCAGGTTTAATATACTTCCCAATCCCACACGCTCCAGGCGGTCTTGTGTCATACCGACACTTGACATACCGAAAAGTAACACGAAATTCTTCCAGAAATCCTTTTCGGTTTATGCCGCATCCCTTTGGAACAAACTTCCTAAATCTATCCAGAGAAGTCCTTCTATAGTTTCCTTTAAATCACAATTAAAAAAATATCTACTTGCAACCTTAAACTCGTAAACTTCAGATAGTAATTAATTTCACATTTTCATCTCATATATCTATGTATTTTTTTTATATATGTTTAATATTTATTGTATATATATATAAGTGTATGTGTGTGTATATGTATGTATATATGTATTATACAGATGTTTTATTATATTATATATATGTATATCGTCCTACATATATTTTTTTTTATTATATATTTACATATTATAATATATTAGGTGTATTTTGTTTTGTTGTTGTTGTAATTGTTTAACTAAATAATTTAAGTAATAACATACTTGTACTATGTTCTTACCCGCTACTTGTAACTCATCCACTTCCACTGGTTGGCTGGAAGAGATCTCTTATAGAGATAAGTCCACCTTTGTGAACTAAATGTTTTATTGTTGTTTTTCTTATTTATATTTTAGTACAATAAAGAATATTATATATACATCTATTACTACGCTCAACATTGATTCTTGTTTCTCAGACTCTCTGAAAAATTTTAATATTCTTCATATTAATGCACAAAGTATTCCGGCTCATTATTCTGATATGCTTGTGTCATTTGAATCCCTAAACATTCATGCTGTCTTAGTATCGGAAACTTGGCTTAAACCTTGTTTATCCAACGTATCCTATTCCCTTCCAGGGTACCATTTGATACGCAATGACCGTATTGGTAAGGGTGGTGGTGGTGTCGCGATCTATTTACGTTCCTATATTCCTTACACAATAATTAGTTCGTCATCTCAACCACCTTTAGCAGACACTGCGGAGCATTTGCTTATCGAGGTTGTTCTATCCCATACCAAAATCCTGTTGGGGGTTTTCTACAGTCCTTCTCCTTTACTTAATTTTTTTCCCAACTTTGAAAATATTTTAGAAAACCTGATACCTAATTACGATCACTCTATTATTATGGGTGATTTTAATACTTGTCTACTTAAAGACGACTATCGTAGCCGCAAACTGTTAAATGTTACAAATTCTTGTAATATGCATATCCTACCTTTAACAGCTACTCACAATTTCCCTGGCTGTAACCCTTCTCTTCTGGATCTGATTATGGTCTCTTCTCCCGATTTTGTCTCAAAGCATGGCCAGTACGCTGCCGATATATTTTCTTATCATGACCTGCTTTACTTAACTAAACTTAACTTAACTTAACTTCACGCTTTATCCCTAGCGGGGTAGTCAGAGAGAACGGAGCGCCAAACGCTACGGTCTCTACATACCTCTTTCGCCTCGTCCACTGTCATCAACCTCTTCATACATGCCCTCCGGGGGATCCTCATGCTTTTTACGTGACCTTCCTCCAGTATCTTTGATACTGTGTTTTCGAAGGTCAACCGAGGTCTCCCCCTACCTCTCTTACCACTCACTTTTCCATCATAAATCTTTTTTGCCATTCTTTCCTCGCTCATTCGTTCGACGTGCCCAAACCAGCTGAGCACGTTCTTCTTCATTCTCACCGTGACATCCTCGCTGGTACCTGCCATTCTGTGTACCTCTTCATTGCGGATTCGATCAGCTAGGCTGACTCCGCATATCCTACGAAGAGATCGCATCTCCACAGCATTCATCTTTCTTTCATTCTTCTTCTGTAATACCCACGTTTCGCTGCCGTATAACAGGGTCGGTACCAAAACTGCATTGTGTACGGCCAAACGCGCAGCTGTGCTGACGTTTCGCCGTCTCATCAACGCAGCCAAGGCCCCGTGAACCTTGTTACCGGCAGCAATACACCTTTCCACATCCATCTCGTATCTTCCATCTCTACTGAACATACTTCCCAAATATACCACTTCATTCACCTGTTCTAATATCTTATCATTTACACTGATCTGGCATTCCGTCCTTTCTTCATCTCGTTCAAAAATCAGAACCTTTGTCTTATTCACATTGAGGCTTAGACCATTATATTCACACTCTTCTTTCAGAGTGGTGACCAATGCCTGCAACTCGCACTCTGATGATGCAATAAGCACTGCATCATCTGCGTACAGCAGGCAATTCACATTCAGGTCACCTACTTTCACTCCCATATCACTTTGTTTCACTCCTTGGAGTTTACCTTTCGTATAAAATTCGTCCTCCTAACTATAAATCGAGAATTCTTCTGCAGCGTAACTTTGGTGGAATGGACACTAGTCGTTTGCTTGATGACGCATGTTTGATTGACTGGTCCCCTGTCGTTGATACTAAGTCAATCGATTGCAAAGTGAATGTTTTTAATGACATGTTGATAAAATTATACGACACTCACGCTCCTATTAAGCTTGTTACACTAAAGCATCTACCAGCGCCTTGGTTAAATGATGATATAAAGCTATTGATCGACAAGAAGAATAAAGCAAAATATAAATTTAAAACACACCAAATTGACGCCAATCATATTAAATACAATAAAGCTCTAAATCGCTGTAATACATCTTGTAGGGATGCTAACCGCCGTCATATCTACAAATCAATCGAAAATGGTAATTCCTCTAAAACCTGGAAATTTCTTGAATCTCTCGGAGTTGGTAGATGTTCATCTAATAGTAATTCTTTTAATATCGATATTGAGCTTCTCAACAAGCATTTCTCATCCTCTGATACTCTTGATAGCGTCAAGAAAGAAGAGCTAATAAGCGCTCTCTCGTCTTTACCAACTCACGAGTTTCCACCATTCTCTTTAAGTCCTTTCACGGAACGTGATGTTAAGAGAAATATATTGTCTATCTCTTCGAACGCTGTCGGCACTGACTGCATTAGTCGCAAAATGATCATGCCTATCCTTGATATTGTAACTCCTATCCTGACCCACATTCTCAATTTTTCTATCTCTGTTGGCAAATTTCCGGAAGCATGGAAGGATACACAAATTATCCCTTTCCCAAAAAAGCCCAATCCTCAACATCTAGTTGATTTCCGCCCTATTTCTATTTTACCGTTCCTTTCAAAAGTCCTTGAAAAGCTTATACATAAACAACTTATTACCTTCGTTAACAATCACTCCATTTTAAGTCCTTTCCAATCAGGCTTTCGCTCTGGTCATAGTACTACGACTGCGCTAATAAAAGTCACAGATGACATTCGAAGAGCTATGGATAATAAGCAACTCACAATTCTTGTACTCCTTGACTTTAGCAACGCTTTTAGCAACGTAGATTACGAAGTATTGTTGAGTTTGTTAAGTTCTATTAACATATCTCCGTCTGTGGTGGACTGGTTTCGAAGTTATCTTAATGGCCGTAGACAGCGCATAGGAATTGAGGAAAACGTCTATTCGTGGTGTGTTGTCCAGGCTGGGGTACCTCAAGGCGGTGTTTTATCTCCTCTGCTTTTCTCAATTTTTATAAATTCTATCACTAAGCACCTTTCGTGTCCCTATCACATGTATGCAGATGATGTTCAAATTTACACGCACTCAACCCCGGAAAATTTAGTAAATTCCATCCAAAGCATAAACAGTAATCTCCTCGCTATATCAAACTGGAGTAATTGGTTCGGTCTGGTTCGGTATGGTTTCCAGGGTTGATTACACACATTTACCGCCTATTGTATACAATGATACGTATTTACCATATTGCACGTCAGTTAAAAATCTTGGGGTACATTTAGACCAGAACATGTCATGGTCCGTACATGTAAATAATATAAGTCGGAAAATATTTCATGCGATAGGTTCTCTACGACGTCTACGATCTATGTTGCCTATTCCAACCAAAATTATGCTAGCAAATACTCTATTGCTCCCAATTCTCGATTATGCCGATGCAAGCTATCCTTTTTTTTTTTTTTTTTTTTTTTTCGCTGGGAAATGCATTTATGCAGACCATCCGAGCGTAAGACAAATATGCCCTACGAACGAATGGTACTGTGGGACTCATCAAAGGATAAATCCTGATACTACCCACTAAAACCCAGCGGAAACCCTCTCCACCAAAATGAGACGCCGCAGGATCGCTTGCGCATACTACTACGACGCCTCAGTGGAAGGCCCGCCTATTGCGAGCCATCGTCACCTTCAGGGTACCCTGGGGTTTCCCCTAGAGCACCCGCAGCCTCGATGACTTGTAGGAGGATCACCATGACCTTCCCACGGTAGCTCCTCTAAGGTAGGGGGAGTTGAAGATGCGCATACCGCCTTCTTCTACCCCCTGGCCTACGGCGGCGGAGCGAGTCTGCATTCGCGCTGGACTCACGCACCCGCTCCGCGGTCTCCTTCAGTGCGATAACTGATTCGCAGAAGGAGACCATAGCAGACCAGTTCCTCTCACAATCCAGCATAGCCCCCACCACACTGGGCAGTGAGAGGTCCCTACCCACTACAGCCATCAAGGCGTGGCGTTGAGGGGACCAAGCGGGACATTCGGCCAAAGTGTGATGCGCTGAATCGACGGAAGCATCACACTCATGGCACACCGGCGACATCTCCCGACGTGCAATCTGATGCAGGTATTTGCCGAAGCAACCATGCCCCGTCAGTACCTGCACCAGCCTGAACGTCAGGACCCCAAAGCCTCTTCTAACCCAGCGCTCAAGGTGGGGACGGACTGCCTCCACCGTCGCTAGGCCTGCCGCTGGTGACCCCAGGTCCTCTCTCCATCGCCGGATCAGGGCTTCGTCCGCTCTTCTCCTGATCCGCGCGATAACCTCTGTCGATGGTTGCTCACCTCGCGACCGCTCACTTGCACGAAAAGCGTAAACTTTAGCAAGCACTTCCGCCTGCATCTCCCATGGCGGATCACCCGCCAAAAGTGTAGCCGCCGTCCACGACACTGTACGGTATCCTCGAATTGCCCTCACCGATATAACCCGCTGCGCTTTCCGCAAGTGGGTTTTATTATGAGTGGTGAGAGCGTCAGCCCACACTGGTGCACCGTACAGTGCCATGGATCTCAACACACCGACATAGAGCCGTCGGCATGGAGAACCCGGCCCTCCGATATTCGGCAGTAACCTGCCAAGGGCTCCGGCGGCGTTCATAAGCTTTGGTGCAAGCAGAGCGAAGTGCGATTTAAACGACCAACGACCGTCCAGGGTCAGACCCAGATACTTCATGTGGGTCCGTACCTCCACCTCCTGACCCTGGATGTGCAGAGTAGCCCTACGTGGAGGACCCCTGCGAAGGCCATGGATAAGGAGGGCCTCAGTTTTTGGCATCGAGACCCTCAGACCCAGCGCTTTAATGCGATCGACTACAAGGCGGGTTCCGACTTCTGCCAAGCGTGCCACCTCTTGGTATGACCGTCCCCGGGCCGTAACCAGAGTGTCATCAGCATAACAGATGACACTCATCCCATTAGGAAGACGACCCCGGAGGAGCCAGTCATAGCCGATGTTCCACAGCAACGGACCCAACACCGACCCCTGTGGAACACCGCAACCAACGCTTCGTCGACCGATCTGACCATTTTTCCCAATCCATAAGACTACTCTGTCCTGGAGGTAGTCGTCTAACAGTCGCCGGAGATAGAGAGGCACCCCATGGTACCGGAGTGCCTCTTTTAACGTCTCAAACGGCAAACTGTTAAAGGCATTGACCACATCCAACGAGACAGCGAGAAGAACATCTCCGTCTGTTGTCGCGGCCAACGATCGAGCCTTCAGGGCATTCAGGGCGTCAATGGTTGACCTATTAGCCCTAAACCCGAACTGAGCCTCTGAAAGACCCGGCCCTACCTCCTCTAGGTGCTCAATAAGACGGGAAGCAATGATCTTCTCCAAAAGTTTACCCGTCTCATTCAGCAGCACTATTGGCCTGTATGCTGTAGGAGAGTCCAGAGGACGACCCTCCTTGCGCAGCAGGCACAGACCTCCTTCCTTCCAAATCTTCGGGAACTGTCCAGTTACTAGGCACTGATCAAAAAGTTCCCGAAGTTCACCGCCTAGGTATTCCAGGGCGATATTTAAAACCCTTCCTGGAATACCGTCTGGTCCCGGAGCCGTCTTCTTGGCCCTCAGTCTCCTGAGCGCCATATCCATCTCCCCTTCAGTTATGGGGGGTACCACCAACTCTTCCTCTTGCACTGAGGAAGGGGCCATACTAGGGGGAACATGTCTAGGCGTTTCCGGAAACAAATCAGTCAAGAGACGCCGCAGGAAATCCGTCGACATGGTTTCTATCAGTGGAGCGGACTGCACACGTAGTTTGTTCCTGGCAGCAAGGTAAGGGCGACCCCAAGGATCCCTGTTTAGGCTTGCTAGAAGCTCCTGGCGGCCCTGATCCTTTGCCAACCTAATAGCGAGCTGAAGAGCCTTTTTATTCTCCTTGTAGGTACTCCGCAACTGGTCCTCGAGTATAGAATCAAGGCCATTTCGCCTTCTACACCTTGTGTATGCCCGCCGAGCCCGGTTACAGGACTTTCGCAGTTCGGCTAACTGCTTTGTCCACCAATATACTTGTCGACATCGTCGCCGTCGCCGAGCTCTCGGCATTGACGCGTCGCACAACCTCGTTAGATCGTCGCGCATTCGTCTTGCCCGATCTTCAACGCTGAAACTTCCCATCACACCCACCGATCTACCTTGGCACCAATTTGCCACAATGGCTGCCTCCTTGACCAGCTCAATGTTAAGCTGTGTCAAAACCCACCTCGGAAACCTGTGAGATGGACCGCTCGGATGAACCATTGACACTGGCTGAGTGGAAACCTCGAACCTGATATAAAGATGGTCCGACAAGGTCTCCACGCCTTTTTCCACTCGCCAGCGTGAAATATTGGGAGCAGCAGATGAACTGGCGAACGACAAGTCCACTATAGATCCACCGTTATGTCGTACACAGGTGAATACCGATCCCACATTCAATAGAGAAAGCCCAGAAAGCAATGCCCACACCTGGACAGCTTTTCCTCTAGCGTCCGATGTTGGGTTTCCCCAAGCTCGGGATTTGGCATTGAAATCGCCAAGGACCAGTACTTTACTCCGCGATTGACGAGCAATCGCAGCTCTTACAGAATCGAGGAAAATTTCGAATTCTGCCAAGCTACGATTAGGGGAGAAGTAGATACCAACGACAATATACTCCCCCCACCCTGCCACAACATACCCAGAGCCTCTCTCTAGTGGTGAAAGAGACAGGACAGTGCTGCTGCCAGACACTAACACGACTGAGCCATCCAAGTCGCCTATCCACCGTGAGTGATTGGGAACAAAATATGGTTCACATATCACACCAATATCAATGCACCACTCCGCCATGGTTTGTGTTAAAAGATCCTGTGCGGCAGCAGAGTGATTAATATTAGTCTGGAGGAAACGAGCTTGATGTCTATCCATTATGGGGACATGATACCTTCCTCTTGATCCCCATGGATCCTAGCTTCATGAGAGACTTCGACTCTTAGAGTCTCCGCTCCCTTGACAGGCGGAGGATTGCATTTTGCGCTACCCATTACATGATCAGCCAGTCTCTTTGCGTCCGTGCACAACATGCACCTAGGCTCGGCCTGGCATGTACGTGCCTTGTGCCCCTCACAACCGCAACGAAAACAAAGATTCTCCCGAGAAACTTCAGACGGACACCGCAACCTGGAATGCCCTAATGCCAGACATCGAAAACAGCGCAAAGGGCGCTCTTCTAGAACCTGGACCTTGGCAGCGCTCCATCCAACTAAAAGACGACCCTTCTCCACAATGAGCTTGCCTGCTTCACATGGACATCGTACTATTGCCGACATCATTCTTCTAGGCCCTAGGGTCACTTCTGATACCGTCACAGCATCGGCAGAACAACCACTTGCACTAACCACAGCATTTGCTACCTTGTCCTTAGTGACCGAGTCATCAAGGCCCACTAACTTCAGGGTACAATTCTTGTGGGGTCTAGTAATGACAGCCACTCCCTCTAATACTACTCGTAAGCGATCCGCGAGTTTGTCCGCCTGCTCCGAGGAATGCACAGTGGATAGTTCTAGCAAGCGGGCACCCGAAATTGACTGGCGTATAGCCAGACCCTCGGAAATCCCCAGTTGCACTAGATCCACACTCTGTTGCGCACGCTGTAGAACCTGAGCATAAGACACACCCTTACTTATAGCTTCCGGTGTCAATGAGACTATAACCGCCTTAGTTCGAGGTGGTTTAGCCAGTTTAGGCTTAGGTCGTTGTGGCCTCTTGGGAGCCATGGAATTGCTCTTCTTTTTCCCTCTCTTTACAACTGTGACCCAAGTTCCACCTTCTTCTCCTGCTGCATTGGAAGTCGCGGAGGGTGGTTCTACTCGCGTCACTTGTGTAGTACTCTCCTTTAATACTACAGTTTGAGCGCGAATTGCAACCTTTTTACGATTCGGTCTGCGTCTAGTCTTGTCATCCGTTTCTGCTGCCTCCGAATTTACTGGAGGAGCTACTCTTACCGGTCTCTCACAAGAGGTCCTCATTGCGTCTGCAGCCAGAGGCGGACGCATGCTCCTTGCCGGCAGAAGACGTTCTTCAATACCGGCAAAACGGGCGTCAATCATAGTCTTCATAGAAGTAATTATAGACCTTTTCAACTGCTCAAGCATCCCTTCACTAATAGTCGGCGTTGGGTCAATCTGAGGCACTTTATTAGTGGCCGCAAGTGACGCTCTTAGACCCTGCATGTCTTTGTGATAGCAGCTCAACTCTCCCCGAAGTTTTTCCACCACCTCTCCAAGACGCCGGTTCTCCTCTCGCAACCGTTGTACTTCATCACTCTCTGTACGAGAGGCGAGCAAGTTTACAACGTCGGTTAAGGCTGCTGCTGCATCTTTCAGTTTGCGCACGTACGTGCCTTTAAGATGACTGGATTTAGTGGCAACTTCCAGTACGGCGGCAGCACTTTGTCCAGCGTATGTACGCAGCTCCTCGGCTGAGTATTGTGAAGTGTCCCTCCTCTCTTCCGCAGCCGTTACGCTCTCTGCGTCCGATGTTTGAGTAGACCTATCCCCCTGACATGCCCAGTCAGACAAGTCCCGCTCAAAATCTTTACTTCGCGCATTTGCGTCACGCTGACTCTGCTCCTTACGAGAGCGCGTTAGTCCAGCACCACGAGTTTTCGGGGGCCTACCCCTCCTTGCTGTATGGCACTTTCTGCCGTGTGCTGCCTCATTGTCTGAGGCTGAGTCATTTCCACTTCTTCTAAATTTATCGGCTAAAGGCCGCTTGCGCCTAGTGCGCTGCACTGCTCCCGAGTCCGAGGCGGACTCCCTCACTCCCTCTCTCACGTCATCATTTTTGTTTTTTAAATTTAAATTCTCCATCTTGATCCCACGAGTATGGGGGAAAATCCGTCCATCCAAGCAGTGCCCCCTGTACTTGGATAAGCCTATGTTACGCCACGGGTGTCGGCCGGTACCCTGGCGGGGACAGCAGTAGCGACTGATCTTCCCATCAGCCATGCACCCCTCGCGCTGCGTCGCCACTTGGGTTGGGGTAATTTTTTTTTATAGAGGTTTTCTTCCTCGCAGCCCGGCCGGTGAAGGCAAGGCCCTCGGTTCCACTCATGATTACGAGACATGACCGCAACCACGAGTGGAGTTCCGATATTATCGACGTTGGCACATTACTGCACCTGCGTGGCGGTAGGATAAGTACACACCACGCACGTCCTCCCAACTTCCTCACACTGTGTCCTCTGCTTATCAGAGGGTCACGCGGAAGAACGCCGCCGTCGGATATTCGCCACCGAGCAATCATTATCCAAGGAAGAACCCTGTGGACAATGATTACTCGCCGCCCAGGGTGCACCGGTACACTACACTGCTCGTCCCCCCGAATGACAAGCTCATTCGAAAAGGGCCAGCAGCAAGCGCACACACGAGGAGGTTATCCGACTTCGCACCCCAATGCAAGCTATCCTAACTTAACCGAGGACTATCTGAATAAAATTGAGCGACTTCAAAATCTCGCTATTCGGTTCATATTTAACTTGCGTAAATATGACCATGTATCTGAATTTCGTTCTAAGCTCAAGTGGCTTCCAATACGCAGTCGCCGGAACCTACATACACTTTCTCTTCTGTACTGTGTGTTACACAACGAACAATCTCCTCCTTATTTAAAAGAGATGTTCGAATTTTTAGGAGCACATACAAAAAGCCTGAGATCTTCCGAGAACCTTGCTCTTAGAATTCCGAGACATTCCTCTAGATCTTATGAACACTCCTTTGCTGTGAAAGCAACTAAGTTGTGGAACGATCTACCTCTAGATATTAGGGGTTCAAAATCTTTAAACATATTTAAAAAATTAATTAAAAATTATTATTTGATGGATGATTCAGCTTGAAATGACATCTATATACACAACTCACTATTATAAATTTTATTTTTATATATATTAGTATATTATAAGATTATATATTTTTTTTTTCAAATATATATGTATTATGTTTATGTATTAGTATATAATATGATATGTAAGTTTATTAACACCACCCACTCTATTCTATCGCAAATATCCTAACCCAAAGGTTGTCTGGTAGAAATCGCTGATTAGCGATAAGACCGCCTTTTGTGTGTCAATTGTTCTATCTGTGTACTTTTTATATCATTTATTTCCTGAGGAGTAATTGTGCACAATAAAGTGTAAATAAATAAATAAATAAGTACATCATTTTTTTATAGATTGTAGCGGTAGCCTTTCCAAACTATAAAATAGATAGCGTTACTTGTATCGAGTCCTACTATCTCAAATATAAGCTTCTTGGAAACTTAAATACTTATATCTTTTGATAGAGTGAAGCTATTACAATGAAATAAGCACTAAATGTTACTTTGATTTACTGGTAATTTTTACGTATAAAATTTGCTTAAATATATTGTGTACTTTTGACGTGATGCGTGTTCACATAAACAGGAAAACAGACAAACAGACAAACAGACAAAAATTCCAAAAATGTTGGAAATGGATTCTGTTAGTTATCCTTTAACACCCTGGCTAATTTTTTTTTAATATTTTCAATGTACAGAAACGACTTTTCTACAGATTTATTATAAGTATAGATTTACATTACAATAGGTAAAATAATATTGTATAATATAGTTAATCTGTGCTTCATTGTGACAGTACAGTAATATTAATATTGCATTAGTTAACTATTCATATTTATTACAATATTTTATTTAAAACCCTTTTTTAATTGTCAGCTTTGTAAATCGTTATTTTTTTAGTTAACTGTAGTAAAAGTGTAAAATAAGTATATTTAAATATACCTACCTACCAGTCATTTATATAACAGCGAAATTATATATTATTAAGGTTATATATTATTAAGGTATAGGATAAGGAAAATCTACGCTACACTAAATAAGACAAAAGGGAATAAATAATATAAAACGTGTAGTTTTATAACGAAATATATTATAAAAAAAGTAAAGCACAAGAAAACAAGTAAGCACAATAAGAAAGCACAGAGAAGATTACGGAAGGATTACAATAGAATTTAAAAGCAAAAGTCCTCCTGATTGCAGTCCGTCGAAACATCGTACAGCAGCCATTGCCTAACCTCAATACCCAGTCATTCCAATCACTGGGGATCGAGGTTCAACACGGAAGCGAAGCACTTCGGATCTTCGCAGTCTATCGACCACCGACCTCAAAACTTATCACCAGTGAGGTACACTTGATGCTTAATAGCAAGACTTCTACAATAGCAGCCGGAGATTGGAATGCAAAGCACCCAGCTTGGAGATGTCGGTCCGCTTGTGAAAGCGGACGTAAATTATTTGAAGACGCCGACAGACATGGGTATGCGGTTGAGGGACCTGATGAGCCGACCCATTACTCCCCAGTTAGCAGCCATCTCCCTACGATTATTGACCTGGTAGTACATAAAAGAATGGAAGCTAAGTCAGTAACACTCGAGGCCCTCCCAGACACATTCGGGTCTGACCATCTCCCGGTTCTAGCCACGGTGCCGGGACGACCAACATCGATAAGGAACCTGCCACCGAGAAGCCTAATTCACTGGCCCCGTTTCGAGGCACTCGTACACCAACGAACTCCCCCACGGACGGAACCTCTAGATGATCCACTTTGTATCGAACGGCTGGCTACGGGCATCACGTCCACCATCCGAGACGCAGGCTTTAGCAGTGGTCTTCCCGAGCGAGTCCCTCTACTTTTACATCACCTCCTTCATTTCCTCAATCTTTTCCTCGTTCCTCCGCAACAAAACAGTCAGGAGACTCATCCA